>CAUOFW020000772.1:0-197033 GCA_963454935.2 Ilex paraguariensis
ATCCTTTGTGGTTATAGGATATCGAAAAACTATAATTGCCCGTGCCTGAAGGCACGGCGTAACGAAAAATTCCACCAAAATTAATACATATTCAATCATCAACACATATCCAACCACCAAAACATCAAGTTAATCCCTACTAATTTCAAGAAATTTATGCAGAATTTCTTTTAAAAATAGATATACAAAAAATATAAACCTGTCTACAAAACTTACAATCATCACTACATACCCAAACCACCAAAACAACCATCATTCCATACCCAAAATCATCATAATTATGTATAATTAGTTAACTTTACAAAAGACGGAACACAAAAAATACACACATACACAAAATAAAGAAACAACTTCATATTCTTTACAACTTATACCAAGTATCCTTCAATGTATACCTGAAAATATTTGAAATATAAAAATTATCGAAATAAGTGAGTCAAAATAAAACAATTGTAAATCCGAAACATAAGACCCCTTACTTTTTTCGTTAGTTGGATTCAATAAAATTAATTACATTACCCTGGAATGATTTAGATTGATATAAGTAAGAATTTAGAGAGTTTGTAACAAATTATCAATTTATTTAGGAAAATATATGGAGGAATGTAGAGACTTACAATCAAATAAGATTTTCTTAGTATCATTTCAACAGACGGTTCATTTGCTTAATGATTTCAATCATAAATCTGTATTAGTGACAATATAATGGTGTGTGAGTTTGATTTGCGAGTGTTTGATTGGTTACAGTTATGTGTTTGTGTTTGTGCATGTATTGTGTGTTGTGTGTCTACATGAGAATAGAGAAATATAGAGTCTTAGTAAGAGAGATTTTCATACCTAAACAATTGTTTGGTCAGTGATGAGTTAGTCATCGTCAAAGGTGGACAGGTCGGTAATGGATTGCATATCATTTAACTCTCTTAAATGTCTTATTCATCCCTTTAAACCTTCTCTTCATCACTATCCTTAATGTCCTCGTATCAATACGAACGCACTTTGCCCAATGAGGAGAATGCACAACCACCTAATTATTCACATAAACAATAAAAGTAACACAATATTTATATTGTAGGAATAGTAAAGTTATTTTAATACAGTGACATAAAGTAGATTTACCTGATTACGTCGGCCCCATCCACAAAGGTCCATTGTATATACACTATCGTTCTCGTTGACAAATTCACTCCAATCCTATAAAGAATGAATCTCATTGTAAAACTAAAAGTTGAAATGATGAAAAGATTACATAATTCAGTAGAAATAAATTTGTTTAAACTATACCATTTACTTGTCGTAAGAATCTTATAACAAAACTTCTGGGTAAACAATATTTGTAGTGCAATTCGACCCATCTTCTGGAAGGAGGACTGTAATACGATCTGAAGATGTGCATCTAGATAGTGCCACATAAAGGTGTCCATGACTAAAAACAGGTGTCCGCAAATCAATCCCAACGAACTTCACAGATTGTCCTTGGGCTTTATTGATTGTCATAGCATAAGTTAATCGGACAGGAAACTGACGTCTTGTCATTCGAAAAGGCAAGTCCAAAGATGTTGGTGTCATTGATATTCTCGGAATGAAGACTAAATTGCCAATTTTATCTCCATTTAATATCTGAGCTTCGATTACCCTTGAGGCACATCTAACAACCATCAATCGCGTCATTACAAAGTCCATCCTTTGGTGCAATATTTCGTAACAACATTATTGGGCATCCAACTTTCAACTCCAATTTAAACGGTGGCAACCCTGAAGGATTCAGCGAGTTTAAGTACTCATTAGGATATCGATTCCTAATGGTACGGTCAAGCTCATCACCTTCAGACATTTTATCTGCAGCTAAAAAAGTAATTGTCTCTCCCGGAGTAATATTCAGTGCTGCAGCATTTATATCACTGACGTCGTCATTACGCGCAGAGAGAATTGTGCGTTCAGTGAGAAAGGTTGGAGTCACTATACCAATCACATCCAATTGTGGATAGATTTTAAATATCAATTCATTTAGATTGTGACACCGGTTTATTGTAGATGGAAGTTGCACAATTTCACGTGGATTGGTCCCAATCTAAAAAATGAGAGTATAATTAGTCACAAAGTGAGATTTAATTCAAAGCATCATGTTAAAAAATTCAACAATTCAAGGTGGAATGAAATATTACCTCCATCAAGAATTTAGCAAAATTAGTATTTCGAACGTCGGTGCGAGTTAATCGCATGTTTAAACCTAGAGTCAAAACACATATATCTTTCCATAGCAAAGACCGTCTCAATGATGCACCCACAATTTGCTCACGAACGCCTTTAGGAATAACAGGCAATATTTGTCGAAAGTCTCCACCCAGGACAACAGTGATACCCCCAAAAGGTCTTTTATCGTCTCTGATATCTTGAAGGGTGCGATCGACTGCCTCAACACAGTATCGATGCTGCATAGGAACTTCATCCCATATTATCAACTTTGTTTTTCTAAACAATTCGGCATGCATTGATTGTTTAGTGAACCCACATATTGAATTGTCTAGGGTTTCCAAAGGAATACAAAATGTAGAATGTGCAGTGCGCCCCCCTACCAATAACAACGATGCAATACCAGATGAAGCCACAGTAACAACAACATGTCCATAACTACGCAATTTGGTTGCAATGGTATTGTACAAAAACGTTTTTCCCGTCCCAGCACCTCCACTCAAAAAAAAAGTAGTTGCTATGTTTTCACATACTGACGTTGTGACGGCAGTATAAGCAGCAAGTTGTGCATCATTAAGACCGTCAACATTAATTTGTGCATCAGACTGTTGTGCTTCATTCTGAAGTTGGTGATGCTCAAACAATAATCTATTTCTAACTGTTGCATTCCAATTTCCAATTGATTGTGGCATGGGTGGAAAGTCAACTAAACTCTTCCCCGACTCATGGAGCAATTGATTAATCAAATATAAGCCATAATCTTCAATATGATCATTAGTTGGATTCAAAATACCAAACATAGTACGAATCTTGTGTGCTAAATCATCACATATATGTGCTGAGAATTGCTTCCACAATGCAAATGGATGCAATGGAAAGCATTCCGTTAGAATTATGGCAAATAATCTTCTTAATTGGTACCCCGTTCTCATAATTGCAGCCTCTTGAAGACATTGTATCCATTCTTCATCATCTTCAAGAAGTCCTCTTGCAACACATGCTGACTTGAATGTATCATGCATAACATTATTTACCGTGCGTAGCCAGTCAAATGAAGTAGGTCCTCTGACAACAGTTAGAAGCAAACGTAAATAAAACCGCTCACCTGAATTAGGGCTAGCAAAGTACATTCTACCAATTGCATAACCCCTTTGTCTTGGAGTCCATTTATTGATAGACTTGTTCCAAACAAATTTTTGTGGAAATTCCTGATAAGTTAATACACGTGCAGATTCATTTGCAGCGCAACAATCAAAAAAACCAGTTAGAGTTGTTTCTTGATGTGCACCTTTAGAAAGGATCGTATCAAAAGATTCAGCAGGGTTAAAGACCACACGATGCATCCCAGGCAAATGAAGTGCCAATCTTACAACCGACGGAATCTCTTCATGTAAAGGATTACCAAATAATCGCCACGCAGCTTCTGGAGGTCCAATATACCTAGCATCAAGATATTGTTGGATCTCATTAATTCCTCCAAGTACCATTGTTGCGCGATCATGTCCTTTATAAATATACTTGTGAATGTATTTTACACATCTGATTCCTGCACAAACTTCAACATTGATATGACAGTTGAACATTCTTGATAAGTACGGATTATGTGGCACAACATCTCTATTATCAATTTCTTGTCCCCTCACGATGTACTTCTGACCAGTATTACGACGACGATAGACAGGATATCCATCAGAGTCCATACTTGTTGATTCAACAAATGACCGAGGGTACCGCTTGGTACATACCCCATTTTCCATACATGATGCTTGTGGATTTCGAGCACCACATGGTCCGTGTACCATGCAACCTATGATTGTTTCAAAAAGCAATGGGTCAGTTTGACAATCCGGAAATTCAGCACACACTACTCTGTCCACTTGAGCACATGTTTGGATTTTATCAGAACCATGAAGGAACAAAAGTGCATGCATGTGCGGTAACCCCCTTTTTGGAATTCAATTGTAAAAACATGTGCCACTTTTCTACCAAAGACGTTATTTGTTTCTATCTCCTTCATCAAAAAATTTCTCTTCAACTCAAAAACACGGGCCACTAAATCAGGACGGTCAGTAGGGATCTGATTTGGCAATAGGGAATTAGTAATTTCAGGCCATTTGGGATTTGCAGTCATAGTTAAAAAAATATCAGGGTGTTGATTATACCGCGTGATAGCCATTGAATCTTGAAAAATTTCAAACATATGTCTTGCACTACCAGTGAATGAAGATGGCAAAACCATTCGTTGACCAACTTGTTCAGGACCAAGCTCATCTGCACAAACATCTGTAAGACCTTGGTAAAGTTCTGCACGAAGCTTTGATTGATTCAATTTGTAGTATGTCAACCGATTTTGTTCAGTAGCGGCCCAAGCATCTACCACAAATTCTTGAAATAATTTTCCAGCTCTCAAAATCGTTGAATACTCAATGTCACGTTGGAACATACGATAACTGTAATATTGCAACTGTGTCAGTCGAGTAGATGAAGGTCCACCTTGGGAAGTGTTCCACTGTTTCAAATCTGGATTCCATCCTAGCTCACCATAAGGGAACAATACCACATAATGCAATGGCAAATAGGCCGGATGACACTCATTAATTTGCATCAAACCGTTATCTCCTCTCAAATGTAACACAATATCTCTCATTCCACTTGATTCAGTTCCATCTCCCGGTAATATTACCGCAATCTCATCAGTTGTTGGGAGATTATATCGACGTCGATCTGTTACAGAACTGTAGTGAAGATAGGCTGGTAAATTCACCCCCGTCAATTCCAATTCACTTAAAATTGTGTGAGCCTGTCGAAATTTAATAGGAAATGGATTTACTTGCAATAAACAATCTTGGATGGTTTTCAAAACATCTCTTCTCAAGTTAGGATTTCTGTTGGTGCGAACATCTAAAGCTGAATTAGGATCATAAATGTACAATTGAGAGTAAATTGGATCACATCCTGGCTGTGGCATAAGCGATCCTGTTCGATGGCGTAATTCTCCATGGATGGTGAATGTTCTAGGCCCCCTCCCAACAATTAATCTGTCATCCAAAGTAGCACCAAGACTTGTAAACGCATTAGCTGCATTATACTCTCGTGTGTGTTGACGAAACGATTTTGATTGTTCATCATTGTTGTCATACAATGCTTTAAGCATTAAAGGAGGTGCAATAAGTGGAGGTAGTCTAATCTTTCCTTGTAAACAACATTTACCAAAGAGAGGATTTGATATAGATGATTTTGTTAATTTTTCAGCAACCCAGTGTAAGGCAGAACAATGAGGACATGTTCGATTCATCAAGCCGAGGAAATGACGATCTGGAATTTTATGGTTTCGAGAATTAAGTGCAACATCCATAGCTACACCTTCTTCTACAGTATAGGCACTACATATAAAATTTAGATGTCATACAATTTGATTGTATAATGAGAACATGAATAAGACAGCAAGAGTGAGAATAGGAAATTAAAACTTAAAGCGAACACCTGGTGCCTTCATTCAGATTGCGCATTTGTTGGAACATGTTTGTCATATCCGATGCCTCTGGGGAACATGGGGAGAATGGTTCCAAGACTGTTGTTATGCTTTTGTCTAGGTTTTGAGGAGGCAAGTCTTGGAGCATGGTAGTCACAGGCGACACCATTGAGATATTTGTTGGTGTGCCTTCTTCAAGATTTTGAGGAGGATTTTCTTGATTCATGATGGCCACAGACAACCACCGTGAAACAATTGTTGTAGTGTCTTCATTAAGATTTTGAAGCAAGGTGGTTGACGATGACTCTAAAACATTTGTTGTCACTATACTGTCTGTTACAGGATTGAAAATTTTGGTAGACAAAGTCATTGGTTGAAGGCGGGACCTTTTATTTGATTCTCGTTCTAGGCATGCTCGGCGACGACGGCTCGGTGGTAAAGAAGGAAAAAATCTAGGCTGAACGGGGGCACAATGTTTTGATCGCTCTCTTTCGGGGGCACAATGTTTTGATCCCAATTGACGTTTGGAGCACTCATTTTCTTTCCCAATATAACGCATTTCTGGAGCAAGCCTTGCACATTGCGGCAATGTTGATTGTGATATAACATTATACTTTGGTGCCTAAACCACAAACTCATAAAAAAATAATTATTATTTTATTGATTTAACGTATATCGTATCGTTTTTCACTTTGTATATATAGCAACGCGAGGTAACATGACAAATCATAATGCTACAATGTAAACAGTAATACGGATCAAAAGATTTACTAAACTCTTATTATGTATCAGTGTTGCATTAACAGAACTATCTACCCAACCACAGTTGCATCTAACACATTGTTTACTAATTACTGGACAGATGGAAAAAAATGCAATATTAGATTATAAAGTAACATGTTCTATAGTAATATGCTTGATCAATAGCATATTGAATTTAACAACTTGAAAGGTATGCTATGTATGAAAATGTGCTTCAAACTACTGGGAAAGGTTGAGGTTTCACTATTGATCGATGCTTCAAATTATGGAATGTTCAAACAAATTTAGAGTTTTAAAAAATGGGACCCAACAAACGATTGAAAAGCATAAAGGCTACAAATCAACATTAAGATTAAGGAACTAAAACTCTCAACTACAAAACTGGTAAAAAAACAAAAAATCATAGTTTCCTAGTTATTCAATTGTATACACAGAATAACACGATTAAAAAAAAATAATATTAAATGCGACAAACAAAAACCTTGTTGACAAATCAAACGTTCTACATAAAACGAAACTTAAAATTTTTTAAATTCAATAACATCCAAATCCATTGTAAAAATATAGAGAAAAGAATAGGATTAAAAGTGATACCAGTTGGCAATCTTGATTTTTTGTTCCTTGGGTAGAAGCGGTTGCTTTTTCTTTCCCCTTAAATTTGTCATTCGCCAAAGCATCAGACCTTTTTTTTTCCTTCTGTGTAAGAAAAATACTACTTAAAAGCCAAAAAAAAAATTGAATGAGAAATAGGTGTGAGAATACACTACCTCACGTATACGGAGACAATTTAGTTCATACTCATTGCGAATTACCACTCCTACATTATTATGACGAAGTCTTCGAACCTGTAGACCAAAAAAACATTGAATAGTAAATAAGCGGGTAAAAAGATTAGATAAAAAGTAAGAAAATGATGAGTAAGAAAAACTTATCATACGGTATTTTCTAGGTCGTCATCCATCTGTCACGACATTAATAAAAATACATTAAAATAAATAAGTTATTAAACAAATCAATAAGATATATTTAGAGAGAGTTAATTAGATAATAAACTTACACTGCCAAATATAACGACATCATCCATTGGTCGATGATTGTGCAGTTGAAACGGTTGTAGCTACATAGTAATTATCATAAGCTATGTATAATTAACATCAATTACAATGAAATTTCATACAATTAACCTGCATTCCATAAAACATAATACATATACAAAAATACATACACATCCAATTCCTAAAACCAAAATTAAGAAAAAAGACAACCTAAATTAGTCTATAAATTTCACAAAATGAACACTACATAATAACCAACTCAATATGCATTCCATCCTAACATTCATAATAAAAAAAACCTATTTTATCATAACTATAAACCTATTTCATAGTAAAAATAAAAATAAAAACAATTAAACACCCAATTAAAAGACACTCAATTTAAATGTGTGTGTGTGTTTTGTGTGGTGTTGTGTGTGTGTGTGTGTGTTACTGCTGTGAAAGAGAGATAGAGTGAGAACACAAATTAAACACCCATTGTAAACAAAGCCAAATTTAAAACACTCAAATTAAATAATACATATACAAAAATACATACACATCCAATTCCTAAAACCAAAATTAAGAAAAAAGACAACCTAAATTAGTCTATAAATTTCACAAAATGAACACTACATAATAACCAACTCAATATGCATTCCATCCTAACATTCATAATAAAAAAAACCTATTTCATCATAACTATGAACCTATTTCATAGTAAAAATAAAAATAAAAACAATTAAACACCCAATTAAAAGACACTCAATTTAAATGTGTGTGTGTGTTTTGTGTGGTGTTGTGTGTGTGTGTTACTGCTGTGAAAGAGAGATAGAGTGAGAACACAAATTAAACACCCATTGTAAACAAAGCCAAATTTAAAACACTCAAATTAAACACAAACATTCAAAAACTGAAGCTGTCATCGACTTTAAATATTATTTCTATTGATTATTTTATAAGAAGACTTATGATGAATTAGATAAGAACACTAATCAATAATAACCAACTCAACATTCATTCCATCCTAACATTCATAATAAAAAAACCTATTTCATTATAACTATAAACCTTTTAATAAAAATAGCCAAATTAAAAAACTCAATTTAAATGTGTGTTTGTGTGCAAATGTGTGTGTTTTGTGTGTTGTTGTGTGTGTGCGTGTGCTAGTGCTGTGAAAGAGAGAGAGAGAGAGAGAGAGATAGAGTGAGAACACAAATTAAACACCCATTGTAAAAAAAATTAAATTTAAAACACTCCAAATTAAACACAAACATTCAAAAACTAAAGCTGTCGTCGACATAAATGGAAGAACCACACTGCCTTTAAATAGACAAAGAATGCAGGGATACACAGAGTTGAAGAATCTGCATCTCCTCTACATATGTTTTTTCATGCACCATAATAAAGTAAAACCCACTGCAGAGAGTTTTTTCCATAATGCTCAATTGACAACATAGAAAATCATGTCCAAACTAATTCAACTAATACAACATTAGAACGAATGAAGTTAGCCTCAACTATAGTTATAGATTAACACAACTTTACAACCACTTTCTCATTTCTATTAGGAATATCATCGAACGGGTTTTGGGCATCATAGCATCCAAATATATATGAATGTAAAGATAAACTTAACTATCTGAAAACACAAAAAAAAATATATACCAAGTGAAGTACGAACACAAACTATTTGCACCAATCTAAAGCTAACAAAATTTTTTTAAAAAAAATCATAAACATCTTTATGCACATAAAACCATAGAGAAAAAATAGAATGAAAAGTCATACCAGTTGACAAACTGTAGCTTTTTCTTTCCCTTAGATTTGGCTTTCGTAGATGAATTTGACATTTTTTCCTCCTTTAATAAAAAAAAAAACAATGCATATAATGTAAGAAAAAATGTTGCAGTATGTTGTTAAGCTATTGTCGCTTCAACAGATCAAACTTTTCACCGAACTCACAATTATATAACAGTGTTGCCTTAATAGAACTGTTTACCCAATCATTTACCAGCTTCATAAACATTTTTATACACATAAAATCATAGATCGTCATCCATAATAGCATTTTCAAATTTTGGCATTTTCAATAGCATTCAATATCATATTTTCAGCATTTGCACAATAATATTATTGTAGTTAAATCATAAGCAGTCTACTTTCATAAGCAGTCATGTGACAACTAAGTAAGTCACATGAGTAGTTCAAATGCCACAAAGCCATTCAAAATTTAAAAACATAATGAGTACTTTAAACCACCATTAACCAAGTATGAAAAATTAACTCATCATAAACAGCATAATTAAAAAATTATATTGTAAAAAGCCCAACATTTGTGTAACTCCTTAAACCACCAACAAAGTATATCCAAAAATGATTCCACTGTTCTCAAAGACAACCAAAAGTTGTCACAGCAACATCATTGTGCCACGAATTAACTTCTTTTAAGAACAAATAACTTTTGAATTATTAATGCAAAGGTAACGAATGATCATTCATGCAAAGATTCTAGACCCACAAATTTATATAGTATCTCAGTTGGTTACTAAATAATAGACAACAACAAATTTATATAGTATCTCAATGTGGGAAGATATGACCCATGCAAATGGGGGACTAATTCAATTGTTAGATAATGAAAAATATAAGTAATTCCAGGGATGTGTAAATCACCCCAACATATTATATGAATGGCCAACACTTTTCTTTTATTACTTTAATGGGCTAGGAAAAATGCATTTTGCAATATTGAAAACACAATACACTCTAGAACAAAGGCAATGGACTATATTCTAAACATTTTAATCAACCAAAAATCTTAATCCAAAAAAACATAATTGAACAGTCAAAAGCATTCGAAATCTGTAGGTTCCAAAAGTGTTATCGGGATAACATCACTGAAAGTGAAATTAAAATCAAGACTTAAAAGTGAAAATTCTAATCGTATAGTACTTAATCAAGATATTTCATTGAATGTGCAAGATATTTCAATCTTGCTTAATCAATAAAAAAACAAAGGAAAAGAATGCAGGAAGAATATGAATTATAAAAAATCCAAGAAACACAAAATACAGAACAGACTGCACCGAGTTTGCTTTTCACCACCCCCACCATAAAGAAAGTGAATTTTAATTAATTTTATCAGAGAGTGGAATGAAAGAAAAAGGAGATTACAAAAAACTTTTGGTTCCAAACAAAAATTAATTTAAGCAAAACAACGCCCTAACATAGCTAGCCAGTAAATAACCACACCATGAAATATTAAAACAAAAAACCAACCAATTATGCACCTGGTACCACACAACACAAACATGAATATAAGATACTCTTACATAAAAGTGTTAACTTAGTTTTAAAGGAATAATTTCTTCCAAGTGCCAAGAACAAAGGCTAAAATTGGGGAAGGCATTTTCAAGTCTGCGTGTTGCTGTGAAGACCAGATGGAGAAGAGGGAGAATAAAATAAATAAAAGACACAATCATATCCAAACCATTAAAACATCATTGTCTCTTTCTCACAGTCTGCCAAGATATGTTCTACCCAAAGCATGTTCCAATGGAAAAGAAAAATATTTTTTCAAAGCATGTTCCAATGGAAAAGAAAAATATTTTTTCATACAAAAGCCTTGATGGTGGTGGTGGTGGTGGTGGTTGGGGGGGTAGTTGTGGTGGTGGGGTGACGGTGATGGTGGTAATGGTGATGTGGGTGGTGGTGCAATTCCAAACACTATTTTTTTAAAAAATATTTATGAAAAGTTGTAAATCTTAAAAGTACTTTTAAAAAGTCATTTCAAATGTACTTTTAAGGACCTATTTTTCATATTAAATTTGGAAGGTTAATATTATCTTTAAAATAAAATTTAAAGCGATATCAACCGTGAATAACATAATTTATTTTGTTTATCTTTTGAAATTTGAATTATATTGTATTTTATTATTTTGCTTCTTATTACCCAACCAAAAAGACATTCCATTAATAAATAAATTACTAAACGTTGTGTTATAGATTTTACCATATGACTGGACAAATTAAGTGCAAACCAGGGCAATCATAATCAAGAGAAATAAGTAACTTCAATAAGCATCAAACATCAACTTGCAGGCCAAAAAAAAATTAGGATATGTACATACAACATCAGTTCTCTGAAGAGCACGGCCAAATATGTACTTAGTTTTCTTCATGGTCTAAATATGTATTCTCATCATTGTGTTTGTGGGAAAATAATAATGAATTAGATCAAATGCAACTTATCAAATAGCTAACAGAGTTTGAGAGGGACAACTTATCAAATAGCTAACAGAGTTTGAGAGGGACAACTTATCAAATAGCTAGCATGAGTCTACCATACACATACCCAAACCCACCTTCAATAGATCAGTTGAGTAAATATTTAAGTCAAACAAATCCAAATCAAATATATCCATCTCAGTACAGAAATATCACTAACACATACATGTACTTGAATGTGTGCTACTCCTAACAAACTAATAACTTCGAATACAATAAATACGAATAGAATCTACAACACAGAGAAGAAAACACACAAAAATCCAAAAATATCAAATCAATTATAAAAAATAGAACTTCATGCTATAGAAATCCATCAACTGGTTACCAAACTATGGCAATAGTAATAACGCCAGTCAGCTAATTAGGCAACATTAAACCCAAGAATTAAGAAAGAGAAGATCATAAATTAGGCAGGTTGAAACTGTTCTACCCAAAGCCATTGGATTGAAATGGAAGAAATGAGATGAAAATGTGGGCCTTTGAATTAAAAGTGGATTTAATCTGAGCCGTTCTTATGCTTTTCCAAATAAATTAAATTTTAAAGTAGAAAAAGATTCAAAATGAGTCCTATCTTATTAGTAAAGATATTATATTTGTCAATTTCACTTTTAAATAAAATTAAAATTGTTAAGTTCACTTTTAAAACTAAAATAATTATCGTAGGTTGAAATATATGTTTAAAATATGTCGTACATCGGTAATGGAGACCATTTATCGCACATATTCCTTAGGGTTTTGAGCCCATCGTAAACCCTCTGTCCAACTCTCTCTCTCTCTCTCTGTGCAGCCATGGACTTGAATGATCATATAGAGAGGGTTCTATGGACCGAGGAACAACTCGCTGAACGAATATCAGAGCTAGCCTCTCAGATTACACAAGACTTCAAAAACAGTTCACTTTCATTCTTGGCTGACCTCGTTCGAAAAATCAAATTGCCAGTCACCATCGATTTCATTCGAGCTGAATCTTACGGGTCCGGTACCAAATCGAATTGCTCCCCGAGGATTTCGTGCGATTTGAAACTCGATGTCCAAGGGAAGCACGTGATTCTGGTAATTTTCCAAGTCTATATTCAATTATATCGATTTTTTTTTTGTTCGTCGAGTTTGGCACCATGGAACTCAGGGGCGGAGCCAGGATTTTGCCAGAATACATACTCACCACCCACACACAAATCGCACACACACAAACAAACCCAGCACACACACCCAACACAGACCCAGTATACACGCACCCACATCACACACACTCACACCCACTCACCCACTCACCCAGAAACAAACACCCACACCCACTCACCCACTCACCCACACACACATCACAAACAGACCCACCCACACCAATTTCCTGTGTACCTATTTTTTTTTGGGTATAATGTGTTGAATTTTAATTGATTTACACTTTGTTTGATTTAGCTTATAATGTGTTGAATTAGCTTATATTCAATCTAATTAGCTTAAGTGATTTTTGAAGTTTAGAAATCAAGGTCTTTCCTATACTGGATGCCTCTTTTCTCCTTTCTAGAAAATGCAAAAACTCAATTCGGTTTCTGTAGCTTTCTGCAATCAAAATGGTTATTGATGGGGACTAAATATTGATTTTGTTTTCCAATCTTTTAGCAGAAATGATCATTTTCGACTTCAGCTAGAGAGAGAGGTGGGTATGTTTAATTTGCTGTGGGTCGTGAAAGGGGGAGAGGGAGGTACCTGGACTGAGCTTGGTGAGCCGCTGTGTGCCGCTGTGTTGAACGTCGTTGGTGTCGCTGCTGTGTTGATCGCCACTGTGTGCCGCTGCTGAGCCGATGTCGCTGCTGCTGAGCCGTTGTGAGAAGGGTGTGGGTAGAGGGGTAAGGGGTCTGGGTTGCTGTCTGGGGTGAGGCATGGCAGAGGAAATGGGTATGTAGGGAAATGGGTGAGGCATGGCGGGAGACAGAGAGTAGCTGTAGGGGTGGGTTTGATTTGGGTGTGTAGGGGAATGAGTTTGATTTGAGTAACTGTAGGCCAAGATCAAAATGGCGGGATTTTTTTTTTTGGGTTGAGATGTATTGCAAGCCATTGGATTGAAATGGAAGAAATGAGATGAAAATGTGGGCCTTTAAATTAAAAGTGGATTTAATCTGAGCCGTTCTTATGCTTTTTCAAATAAATTAAATTTTAAAGTAGAAAAAGATTCAAAATGAGGCTTATCTTATTAGTAAAGATTAAAAAAAAAAAATAACATGATGTGGCACCGGTTTAGGACTGCGACTTGTCGGAGATTAGGTTTCCCTATTAGGAATATAAAATATGTAAAACATTGATTGATTGATTGATTATTTTTTTGTTTTTTTGAACAGGATTAATTAATTGCTTGATGGGTATACATTTGGAAAAACTGATACCACATGGTACTCTGCCAGACTCTGACAAGTTATAGGGCCTTCGATTGTTTAGTAGGCCTATCCTTTTGCATGATTGGAGGCCCAGCCTACCCACGCCCACGCATAAGCTATCGGACGAAGTCTTGATTGAGAAGTATGATTCACCCTTTCCTTTGTCTTTTTCTGATTGTGTTTATGGCAAAGTACATAAGCCCCAATTTAATGAAAGTATAATAACTCTCAGAAGGTTTTTTTTTTTTTTATAAGTAATTAAATAACATAAGTTACAATAACTCGTAAACCAGTGGGGTGGAAAAGTAAAAAATGAGGGGAGATATCTTACTCTTAGATCGTAAGCCAAACCAGTTGGTGTGTACAGTAGTGGGCGTGGTGGGAGGGGATAAATGTTGGACGGATAGTCTAAGGTGGGCTTGCAGACCATTGGACCAGGAGAAAGGCAATAGGATCAGGCAAACCCAATTCACAAACATAGTTTTGGGCTGGACTACAGGATTTGAGCAAGCCCAACTTTCAAAGTGGAAAGAAAGTTGATCCAAAGCTTTCTACCCTTATTTCTCATGAGATATGTCCTTAATAAAATAGCTTGAATTACGGTGACAGACTCAAATCTTGAAGGAGTAATCGACACAAGTCTGAATATGTCGCAACAAAAAAAAAAAAAACAGGCTTATGCTTTTGGGCCTAACAATAGGCTTTATCCTAGAGATGTTGGCTTGTTGCATTGTGAAACTAGCAGCAGCAATTTGGTTTGGCAAGCACTTCAATGTACTAATATGTCTGTAAACTCCCCAAAACACAAAAAGAGAAGAAGTCAATGAGCAAGTTATAAGAGAATCAAATGTACACATCTTTATCCTACGGGAGGAAAGTTTGTTGATGTGTCTCGGATTCATGACTTACACATAGGGATGGCAGTGGACTGGGGAAAAACGGATATCCGTCCAAACTCGACCTATTTGGACCGAGAATGAATTGTATGTATTGGATGGTGGACGTATATGAGGATACCCGTATAAGCCGGTACAGGGATGAAGGCGGGGATGAACTTACCTTTACCCCCGCCTCGCCCTCGCCCCTCCCCACCCCACCCCCCTTATATATATATATATATATATATATATATATATATATATATATATATATATATATATATATATATATATATATATATATATATATATATATATGCAAGCCTTAACTAAACATATTTATTGTAACTACTAATTTAGAAATATGGTAATCAAACTAGCAAGTGACATTGCTATGTGGTAATCTTATAAACTTTTTTTCCTGATTATTTTTTTTCTATTTGTGTTCACTGATTGAAACTGTTAGGAGTTTGGATTGACCATGCTCTAAAAACAGATAAGAGAAAGTAATATAGTTTTACATTTCATTGTGGATAAAAATATTGTGAATGGAGGTTGATAAGTTTTTCTGCTAGAGTGAACTAAGAAATTGAAAAAATTATTGAATTAGCAAATTTTAAGTTTTCATCTTTTAACACTTTATGACTGTAATATGAATTGTAATAATAAAAATTATTCTATGAAACTTCAAGTGTAGTGCTATCGTTTTCTTAGTTCAATTTTTTTTTTCTTCCTTTCCCTCTAATAGTTCCGTTTCTCTTTTTGTGGTCCAATGACACTTTAAACATAATACTATATTGTTTTGACTTTTACGTTATGTAATTTAGATTATTCACTAGATTATTTAGAATGTTGTTGGATTATTTAAAATATTAGATTTATTTAGAATTTTGGATTATGCTATTTGGACTTGAGCTTAAGCGAGTATGAGAAAGCAGGGACGGGGACAAGGATTAAAAATTTATCCGTGGATGGAGATGGGGATAAAAATTATACTCGTTAACGGGAGTGGACCAGGAATGAATAGAGTTTTTTTAAGCGGGTACGGGGATGAAGACTACACTCCCCGCCCCCGCTTCGATTCACTGACATCCCTACTTACATATCACAAAAAAAGTAATTTTATTGTGACACGAAAACTTCTCAAATTTTCACTATAATGTTATGATGTTGCCCTGCTACATTTCCCTTTTCATATTAGGTGGTATATATATAAAATAAAAAAAATCTAGTAAATAAAAGCAGCTTGCTGTCCTCTAGAACATTTTAGGCAAAAGCATTAGACCCAGTTGGCTGCAAAGAATAATTTGAAGAATTATTAAAAAAAAAAAAAAAGATGGAGTCAGTTTCACATGAGCAGTGGTTGCCATTTGCTAGACTCTCACCTTTCATGCCCCCCCTCTCCTCTCTTTCTTTTGATATATGATTCCCACATGCATAAGACGTGTCCCAGGCCTGGACCATTCTGTCAATTTCTTCATTGTCTGCAATTTCAAATGCTCACCATTAAATTATCATTAATATAGATCCTACTTGTAGATACTATTATTTAAACGAATTTGACTATTTAATTCAACAATAACAACTAATTAAGATAATGTGCTTCTTTGGAGCTACCTTAAATAAATAATTTTTAAGAACTTTAGAGTAAAATAAGTCAAGTCCGTTTGGATCTTGGCTTTTTTACTAACCCATGTGACAATTTCTTGGACCCAAAAAACTTATTTAGGCCGATTTAAGAGGCTGAATTTAAGATTTTTTTTTTAATTTTTTAGAATTTTGTTGTGGGTCTCACATAATTTTTTAGTTTATTATAGTCATAAAATATTATCAATAACGTAAAAAATTAACATTAATATTTTGAGAATTATTATGTATAATCTATACATACATAAAATTATTTTTTTATTTTAATACAAAAAGCAAAAAAGGTTAAAAAGCCACTACAAATAAACTTTTTCAACTTTTTTAGTTTTTTAAAAAATACCCCAAATGATTTTGGAGGATTTTTTTAACTTTGATTTTTTTTACAAAAATTTTCGAATGACAATTTTCATCTAAAAAAATTACCACCAAATAGGCCAAATATATTTCCGCTTTTGTTGTGCTTTGAGCTCTTTTTTTCTTTTACATTGTCGTGGGTTTTTGGTTCTTAATTTACTGATTTAATTTATTGTAACATTTAGATTCACCGTAGACCCTATCAAACATTACAACTTTGTATTGATTCAATGATTCCCATGTATTCATATTATTATATTAACAAATTAGATCAAATTTTTAAGTCAAAATAGTATTAATATAATAAAAATCATAATACTCAAAATTTTATTATACGAATATATTTATTTATCACCATGCTATAATCAGTTTGCGCAGCCCTCACGCACCTACAAAAGGAAAACGTGGTGGGTGCGAGGTGGGGTTGGTTTTTGTTTTGTGGGCCTTTTTTAGTTGGGTTAATCTCATTTTATACTCTGAAAGATCGTTCGAATTTTAATTTATACCCTAAAAAAATAAAAATTTAAATTTACACCCTCAAAGATAGAAATTTGTATCAATGTGCACCCCCAAAGATCAAAAATCTCAATTTACACCCTCAAAGATAGAAATTTGTATTAATGTGCACCCCCAAAGATCAAAAATCTCAATTTACACCCTCAAAGATAGAAATTTATATCAATGTGCACCCCAAAGATAAAAAATCTCAATTTGCACTCTCAAATATAGAAATTTGTATCATTATGCACTTAAAACTAAATTGATAAATTATATCTAGATCTCCTCATGTTTGTCACTTAATCATTTGGACCTCTTTACATTTAAAATATTACTCCTACATCTCATAACATTTATGCACGTACAATATGTAACTCATTTTCATTAATATCTGTTAATATAACCGTTAAAAAATATAACTTTATCCTAATAAAAAATTATAATTTCATATTACCCTTATTTTATGGGTCCAATATACTCTAAAATTCAAAATCAAGCTTACCATTTGAATGTCTAATAAAATGTAGATATTTATATAATGTTTTTCATATTTTCCTTTATATAAATATTTACATTCTATTAGACATTCAAATGGTAAGTTTGATTTTGAACTTTAGAGTATATGGAATCCACAAATAAAGAGTAATATGAAATTATAATTTTTTATTAAGATAAAATCATATTTTTTAACGATTATATTAATAGATATCAACGAAAAGTGGTTATCTTTACACATGTATAAACGTCATGAGATGTAGGGGTAATATTCTAAATGTGAAGGGGTTCAAATGATTAAGTGACAAACACGAGGGGATCTAGGTATAATTTATCAATTTAATTTTAGGTGCACATTGATACAGATTTATATCTTTGAGGATGTAAATTGAGATTTTTGATCTTTGAGGGTGTACATTGATACAAATTTCTATATTTGAAGGTATAAATTAAAATTTTGATCTTTAGGGGTACAAATTAAGATTCGAACGATCTTTCAGGGTAGAAAATGAGATTAACCCTTTTTATTTGCCCACACACTTTGTTCGACTCAGTCCCATTTCGCGCTTCGTTGGCGGTTTCTTTCACTCGAAGCTCTGAGCAGTTTGCAAATACACTCACAGTATTCAGGTGAACAGAGTGTTTGCGTATTTGTGTCGACGGAAATAAATATATGAGTTTGTGTTTGTTTCAATAGAAATTGATCGTTCCTTGTGCTGGGCAATGGACTTGTGGTTTCGATTTGTTATGCTTTATAGTGAATACATCGTTGTTAAGATATGAGAATCAGATTGTTACATTTAGTGCTGTTTTCTTTCGATGATCCTAATTTGTAATGATTTATGTGAAAGCCGTTTCTGATTTTATGTTGGAAGGTGAATTCTAAATCCGGAATCAATTTCTTGAATTCCGTTTCTCATTTGAGGAAATTGCCGAAATCGATTGGAAGTTTCTAGCCACACCTGTTAATAATTCTATGATTTGGAACCGTTTATGTACAATGTTGTTTATATTAGTTCTTTCTGATTGCTTGCTGGAGTCGACATATGCATTGTCACTTTTGTTGCATATATATGAATATGAAGGCTGCTATTGATTCAACTGCCTTACTGATAGCTTGAATAGTGTTTTTTGTATGAATAAATGATGAAATTAGAAATAATAATCTATATTTGTCTTGTCATAGTAAAGCATCTGCTAATAGCAAATAGTAATTGACCCAAAGTTCTTTGAGTATGTAGAATCGAATGCTCGTAGCATAACATGTCATGATTAGCATCGTAACTTATTGTTGTTTCTTAACATAGTCAACTGAAACCCTACTTTACTGACCTACATTGTAATATGTGCCACTCCAGTTGCATTGGAGTAAGTTCAATTTGAATTCGGGACTATAATAGTTTTGTGTATTGCATTACAGGATGGGCACAGGGAGGAGGACACAGACTTTCATGCCGAATGAAAGTGCACCGTTTGATCCAAATCAATCTGCTAGAAATTTGAGAAAGATTCACCTTGGTGGTGTCGTATTTGGTTGCAAGAACAACACCATAAGAGAATGCCTTGTTAAACAACTCTTTGGTCAGTCATCTAGATTCCATTAGCAGTTTTGTTGTTTATAATTTAGGAGAACGTATACTGTATGATGTGCTTTTGAATGCAGAATTCTCCGACTCTGTGGCAAAGTATCTTTTGAGAAGCATGTGATTTCTGGTTTTTGTTTGTCAATATTTTTGACTTCATCTATATGTTCTAAAAATCTGACAGGCTTACCAGCTCAACATTTTTCATATGTCAAGAATATTGACCCAGGCTTGCCGCTCTTTCTATTCAACTACAGTGATCGCAAACTTCATGGCATCTTTGAGGCTGCAAGCTCTGGACAAATGAATATTAATCCATATGCATGGACTGTGGATGCTTCAGAGAGAACACTATATCCTACTCAGGTATTCTGTGAGGCTCCCTTTACACCATTTATTCTCTTATTGTGGTCTGTATTGTCTTGAGACATACTTGATTATGGTCAAGGCAATACTCTAAAACTTATATATTGGTGTTTGTATGCACAGGTTCAGATCCGTGTCCGGCTGCAATGCCAACCATTGCTTGAAGATCAGTTTAAGCCAGTAATCATGGACAACTATTTTAGTCACAATCATTTCTGGTTTGAGCTGGACCACGCTCAAGCAAGTAGATTGATATCTATATTATATTCTCAAGCTGTTGCTCCGAGTACCTTGGTACCAAAGAATATAGCAATGTGGGGAAATACAATCCCAGGCTTGCCCTCTACTGACAGGAGAGAGGAAAAAGGTTTGGGGCCTCCAGCTTCAGAGGTTGATCTTGCTCGTTTCAATAAGTCAAATGGGAATGTGGGTACTTCAGATGCTTCTCTCTATATAGATGGCAAAAACCAGCCACTGGAAGCTTGTTTCGGTAATCAAGTGTCAGAGAAGGAAGAGAAGGAACTCATGTACATGAAATTAAAAGAACTGGCTCTTAACCGTACGCATTCAGACTCGCCTTTGATGGAATGTTTAGGTGAAAAAGTAGCTGACATGAACTTGGGGCACAAAGTTTCAGTAGAGGCAGAGACATTTTCTGGGGAGAAAAATGAGAAGAATGAAGAAATTTCTTTGAACTCATCAGATTATCCTTCCATCATAGCTCAGGTACTTGACCTTTCCATAGTATTCAAGTGTGTATGATTTTCTATCATAAGCATTTCTAGTATATCTTATTCTATTGAGGTATGTCCCCTTATTATTGTGATGTTAAACTGCAGTTGATTCGAGAAATGGAAGAGCTAAAGGTTTTTAAGACACAGCAAATTCAAAAGATGGGTTATTTGGAGCAGAAGCTGGTATTCTTTGTCCTTTCATAATTCTTAAACTTGGCAACTATGTGGCAATGATTTAGAATACTTTATTCCAATATATCCACTGTCCGCTGAAATTCTTGTCATTTTTCCGTGGTTACTTGCATGATTGGTCTTTGAAAACTTTCAAGAGGATAAATATTTCTGGGAATTCCCAAGTGGGAAAATGGAAAGCTGGGGATGAAGTAGGTGTTTTGTTATACATCTAAATTAAGGGCTATGTACTTGATCTCACATGGGGAAGTGAAGTCAAAATAGGTGGAGTTAGAGTAGTTATCATATGGATGATTGATTAAAAGACAGCGGGCCACAGTAATAGCCTTCCTGGAAACATAGGTGAATGTTGGTAGAATTGGAATCTGGAGTAGTTGCATAGGGAATATCAATTCCATAGGTTATTAAGGTAGTACAGAATTACTATTAAGATGAAAACGGTAGGCATGAATCGTCTAAAAATCTCTTTTGCTTCATCCATCATGCTAATGAGGTTTTAGCTGATGTTAGGTGCAGTTTAGTTGTCTTCTTTTACTACTCTTTTTCATTGTCGACTTCTATTATCCTTTTTTTGCTCCTTTGAATATCTGACTAATTTGAAAGTATAATACTCATGAAATTGACTGCTGTCCCGTGTTTTATAAATATGGCATGTATATTTGGTTTCACTAAGAGTGGTGCATATCTGTCGTGTTTCTGCTCATTATGTTCCGTACCTTTACCGTGGATGTGGAATTTCAGGTTGAAGCAGAAAAAGAAATTGGACTGCTAAAGGATGGATGTACAAAGTTGGAGTATATGACTAATCCTGTTGAACATGCTGATGCAACTATAATGGAGTCATTTGATGAGCTTCCCCTTGAGCTTGACGAGCTGATACTTCTTGTGGGAGGATATGATGGTGTATCATGGTTATCAGCATTGGATGCCTACTCACCTTCGAAGGATATGATAAAGGCTCTTAAGCCAATGGGCTCTGTTCGCTCTTATGCTTCAGTTGCAAGGTTGAATGGAGAGCTTTATGTTTTTGGTGGTGGAAATGGTTCTTTGTGGTATGACACAGGTATCACTTGATCTGTATATCTCTGGCTCTCTCTCTCACTCACTCTCTCTCTCTCACACACACACATCATTTGCTACTGACTTTGCTACTGGATTTCTCTGAAGTTGAGTCATACAACCCAGCAAATAATCAATGGACTCTGTGTCCTTCTCTAAATGAGAAAAAAGGAAGCTTAGCAGGTGCAACTCTGAATGGCAAGATTTTTGCGCTTGGAGGTGGGAATGGGATTGAATGCTTTTCAGATGTTGAAATGTTTGATTTAGATGTTGGTTGTTGGATTTCAACACGGTCAATGCTACAAAGGGTAATTCCTGTAATTCTTCTAGCTTGCCTAATCGTTTAGAACTTGATCCATGTAGGGGCAATATAATTGTTTTTAACTTTGTCGCACTCAAGTATGTCTCATCTGAGGCACTGTTTTAGAAGGTCCATTGTAGACTTTATGTTGTATATGTCATATTCAGAAGAATAGTTGTTGAGACATGTGGATAGGAAAACACAAAACCTGCTGGTACATGATCATAAACTTTTGGAATAACAAAAAACTAAAAGGATATCATTGTGTGGCAACTAATAGGAATCTTCAGGACATCCTGGATCTAGCACTTGAAAATAAATAGTTTCCATAGAGTGTAACATATTGAAAAAACTTTTTATTCGGAGGCTCAATATTCTTTGTAACTAGTTTCTACTTTAGGATGCACCATTTTGCATTTAGATTTTTTTTATTTATTTTTAGTTATCCTTTAATCCCTTGGTGTGCCTAATTCCTAGTTTGTACAGCGATTTGCTCTTGCTGCAACAGAGCTAAATGGTGTGCTCTATGCTGTTGGTGGATATGATGGCAAGGATTACTTGAAGTAAGATATAAAGCCACTTAGCTTTCTGATTTACACAGGCACACATATTTCACGCCAATATGCATGCTACACACAAACACATTTATATTTGCATCAAACAAGGCCTGCAACAGAGGCTTTTTCAGCTAGAAAGATCTGAGATGCTTGCCACATTGAAAGATGGTCCATAATATCTCTCCTGCTAACATCTTTTTGCATACCTCTGAGAATTATGCTATCTCAGGTCTGCTGAAAGGTTTGACCCCAGAGAACATTCCTGGACCAGAATTGAGAGTATGAATATGAGGAGGGGCTGTCATTCATTGGCTGTTTTAAATGAAAAATTGTAAGTACTTTCCCTCTCCTCCCTCTCCTCTCCTCTTATTTACTTATTTACGCAATACGTGGGGTTTGGTAGTGCAGCTCTGCTCAATAACTGACATGCCACCTGGGTGGCATAGGAATTGCATTCAGATTGTGTTTGAAATTAAATAACACTCTTTGTCATTTTTTATTTATTGCATTAGAGATGAAACTCTTGCACATGACACGTGCAGCACATTTGGAAAAGGCTACACCTAAAAGATGCCTGTTCTTTTATAGGTGAAACTATCAAATTTATTTTTTGATTATTTTCCTCATTTCTCGTAAAGTATGAAAGTAATGGACTGCCATTACTGCTGCCAAGTGCCTTGAAGAGTTCTCTAAAATTTGGAGGGAAATGTCCTACTAGTTAGATTGACGTAGTGATAAATGAGGACTGCTCCAAACAGACTGTGACACCCATTTGGGCACTATATATTGTAACTTGGCCAATATCTGTTGAAGAAATCATATCCAAGAGATGCGGGAAAAGTATGAGCATTAACGTGATTATTTAAATTTCAGTATACTCATGAGTATAAGATGAGCAATTTATCTTGCAGATATGCTCTGGGTGGTTATGATGGAAGTACAATGGTTCCAAGCATTGAAATTTTTGACCCTCGTCTTGGGACTTGGATGACCGGGGATCCAATGAACCAATCCAGGGGATATTCAGCTGCAGCAGTTGTGAAGGAATCTCTTTATGTGATTGGAGGAGTTAAATCTGGTGATGAGATTGTAGACATGGTATGTTATATCTGGCCATTGTTTTCATTGTTTCAAGATGTTATCGCTTGAATTGTTATTGTCATATGACTTCCCATACCAATGCAATGCCAGGTTGAATGTTTTAAGGATGGTGAGGGTTGGCAAGCAACCAACTTGAAAGCCATTGGTAGAAGGTGTTTTTCCTCGGCTATTGTTTTAGGACAGGATTAAGCGGTACCTTCTGAATATGAGAGCTTATGGATTTTCATCAATTCAAGATAGAAGTTGCTTCATCTCAGCCATTGTTTTACCAGGGTTATGGGCTGGGGAGTAATATGCAATCCAGCCTTGTTGTGAAGTTACAGAATGGTCAATCATGTAATCAGTTTAATGGCCTTGCTTTTGCTGTTTTGCTGTCCAAGCACCCTTTTCTTGTTGGTTGAAGATGACACTTAATTCAGTGACGATCCTACCATCACGTTTAATACAAACTAAAACAATGCTAAATTGCACGTCAGATATTATTTTCAACTTTCTTTTGATATAAAACTAAGTAAAAGGTACTAATGGGTCTTTAGCCAATAAGGGTTCAAATTTTTTAGTCAACAAAAAACATGCTTAGTTGGTGCGATGGATTTTAGTTGTTTGGACGAATCATATTTAAGTTTTTAGTATGGGTTTGAATTAGGGGTGTCAAACATGCCAGGTTAAATAATTACGTGTCGGGTTAAACGGGTGACAGGTAGAAAATATATAAATCTGTACACGACACATTTAATAAACAAGTAAAAAATCTCAACATAAATATGACCCGTTTAATAAACGGGTAATATGATATGACTCGTTTAATTTATTTAATTTTAAAAAAATTATATTAAAAATTTTTAATACTCCACTTTTTTTTATTGTCAACTGTACTTGCTTCATAAATAAGAAATTTTTAGTTAAATTTCATAAAATTAAGATTTGAAAGCTTTAAAAAAAAAAAGTAATAGGACATTGTTTTTTATAAACAACTTAACCCTCTCCATCTCTCCTCATTTTCCACTGTGGGACAAAGACAAAAGACATTGTTTTGTCTTTGTCTTTGAAGTGTTCTTCATCTCCTCTCTTTTGTCTTTGAACTATTATTTTATTTTATTTTTATTAATTTTTTTACTTCTTTTTTTTTTGCTAATTTTTTAAAATAATTATTAATTTATTATTATATTAATTTTATTTAAACGGATAAACGTGTGTTAAAACGGTTTGACAGGTCTCACCAGAACACCACCTGTTTATTAAACGTGTTTGGTGTGTAAACTCGTTTATCACCCAAATTCGTTAAGATTTCATTCATACTCACTTAATTCGTGTCGATTCGTGTCGGTTACTCGTATCGTGTTGAATTTTGACAGTTTTAGTGTGAATTCCTACTTAAGCACAAGTCTTAATTTAAATAGTATATAAATTGAGAGATTGATTTATGCATTCAGAATTTGCCTTTAATTTTATTCGTACTCATGAATCTGTGCGACATAAGCACACTTTTATTTATCGGGGACATACCAAGGATTTTTATCCGTTATACAAGGAAAATAAAACACCAAGTGCAAGGAGGAATTGTCATGTCGCGGACAACTCTGTAATCTCGGACAAAGTCTTTTTTCTCATTCCCAATTCTAGGATGGCACTTTTGCATTGCTGGGAAAATAAAATCAAATTTTATGGCCAAGTGAATCATCTATATTAGGGTTGTTCAAATTTTTGATTCGCTCTAATTTTATATCCTACTCTATTCTACTGAACGGTTAGCCGCAAAAAATCGAGTAAGAATACGAAAGAATTTTTGGTCTTTCAATTAAATTGGGTAGAAATGTGGAATACCTATCAATTTCCGCAATTTTACCCTACCATAATCATAAAAAATATATTTAACTTTTTTATATATTTTTTTAATAATTATAAGAGTATTTGTGTGGTATAATTTATATTATAACATTGTTATTGTTGTAGATGTTTGAGTTGCTAAAAAATAGACTTGTTTTTTTGTGTAAATTATATGATTTGTGGTGAACTGGTGATCTATTAAAACAATATGATTATAATGTATTTCATATGGTTTAAATTTAAAATAATTGTTATTGTATTTGTGTAACAGTTATGATGGATTGATGTTCATGCTTTCTTATGTTTTATTATAATTATTGTTGCAGTTATTTTAAATTTTAGTGTTATTGATTTATTATGTTATTAAATTTGTGTATGTTATTTAATTAAATTATTAAAATGATCTAAAAATTAATAGCTACAAAAGTATTTACTCGATTTCCTACCCTATTAATTGGATATGATAGGTCAAAATAAATTCTTTCTTAAAGTATCGAATAGAAAAACGAAAAATTATATTTTTTACCTGTAAAATAATGTGAACACTCCTAATTTATCCGTACATTTATGAATTTAAATATATACTTCTCGTCTGTACTATTTTCCCATCAATAACAAGCTGGACCCGACTAGACATGATTGAGTTTACAAATTGATCATCTTGGTGCTTTTCCAGTGCGCAAAAGTACCCACTGACGTGGCCATGATGCCCTCCAGCAAAAAACACCACAATAGGGCGGGCGGGGTGGTCTATTGGACCAGATGGGCGGTAGATTTCTTGGATTGACAAAAATCTTTGGAAGGATTGAAACTTTCTGATGTATTTGCATTACATAGAGTTTGAATTATAAATAATTTATAATATTGTGTTTGATTTGAGCTAATTTAAATGAGTAATACTAAATGAATTTAAAAATTAAATTTGATAATCTCAACCATTAAATAAGTAATAGGTCTCAATAAATACTGGGACCCACAGTAAAATTAATGGTAAAAATTATCAAGTTTAATTTTTAAATTTAGTCCATATAACTTTGCTCAATTTAAATAGGTAGATTTTACTTTTAAAGGACGTCAGTTCCGTTTACAACTTCGCTTGTTTACCCTTTTTTGCAACAGTTTTTTGGACACCTTGGTTTTGTTACTGGTCTCATATAATTTTTTAATTTATTTTATTCATAAAATATTATTAGTAACATAAACAAATTTGAAATTCATATTTTAGAAACTATTTCTTTTTATTTTAACACAAAAAACCAAAAAAGTTAAAAAATCACTCTAAACAATTTTTTTTAACTTTTTAAAGAATACTTCAAACGATTTTTAAAAATCCGACTTTTTAACATAACTTTTTACATCACAGATTTTTACCTATCGTAACATTGTTTTTGTTCATGTAAGTACCAACTAATATCATCGACGACAAAGAACTAAGATCAGTTAATGGAACATTGAACAAAGAGCACAGATGTGAGCTATCGTTTGAGCATAGAGTTAAGCTTTCATCAAAATCTGAACTTCCTGTGAAGGAAAATAGGGCTATATGAATCAGAACATGACCTGCTAAACAGGGTAGCTAAAAGCTACGTGACCAATTCATGGACGGCAAGCAAGCATGAAGTGATCAGCTCCAAGACTTCAATGCAGAAGATATTTTTCGGCAATGACATCGACATAGTCTACTGCTGTTTTTTTCATGGGACCCCACTCATTGGAGTTAACCACGAATGTGCAAATCGAACAAGAAAATATCACACTACATAAAAAAAAAAGACCCGATACATAACACTATCGCCATTGTAGAATTTGAAGAGGATTAGATGTACACAATCTTACCTCGGCAAGCAAAAAGAATGTTTATGTGACTCGAACTTGTAATCTCTAAGTTACAATAGAATAAATTTACAGTACTATTAAAAGCCGCCCTCAAAATATCACACTAAATGGAAGGAGAAAAACATGGGCACTATGGTTCTGGTCCGAAAATGGCTTAGTTTCATGGGTTCTGGTCCCAGGTATAGATTGGCCAAAGACCACCACGAAAAATTGGAGGTCCTCCACTTCTTCGTAACACACATGGGCGGAGCCAGCATACGCCCGGGGGTCACATACCTACCCTCAAAAATTTTTTTCTTCAAATTATTTATATATATTTTAAGTATTTTTTCAATTATGTCTATTCTATTTTTTTAGAACATCAATTAGTATACACTCATATTAAATGGATTTAAACAATCAGTGGCAACGCTACGGTGCTTCTAATTCACGATAATTTTTGATCTAACATTTTAGTGATTTAGTTAAAAAAGATGTTTAAAACTAGAAAAGACATAATATAAATATTTATTGGTTTATTTGTGATTTTGATATTTATTTTGTTAATTACAACATACATTATAGAGTGCACATTTGACTGCATAATCTAATGAATGATAAATAATGAATTAATAGCATAATTGTATATATAAAGAATAAAAAAATTGTTATGCAACAATTTCAAAGTATGAAAATTCATCGTAATCAATTTTAAATGATTTTAATTAATCTATATTTTATAAAAAGATATAATTAGTCCTTTTTTTTGCTATTGTCATTTTTATATATCATGCTTACCATTTTTTAATGAACTTTAAATATTAAATATGATGTAATTAAAATAAATTATTATAATATTTTTATCAATTGTAAGAAAAAAAAATTAAAACTTGGTGTCCATCCAGATACGATTTTCTGACTCCGCTCATGCATAAACACATAGCTTGAATGGTTTTTTAATTTCATTTCCAAGTTGCTCCTACGATTTCTAAAGGATTTAGGGTGAGATTTAGAACTTAAAGCCTAAAGTTGGTAACAAGGTGCCATATGAGTTGATAGTAAGCAAAATAACATTTAGTAAAATTATGAAATGTGTTGTATGATAGAGGTACTCTTGCGTTGCTTAGCACACTTTGTATATCGAGAGATGAGCTGGAACCTATTCTGTCTAATTCTTTTAATTATGAAGAGTTTTTGAGAACAAAACATTCGGAAAAAAAATCCACTGACGTTTAGAATGGTGGTTGGAAGCCAAAACAAGTGGCATGTTACCACCATCAAGTGGGGTGGTCCAACGGGGTATTGATCGAATTTTTCACTTCGAGGTTTGAACTTTAGAATCCACATTAAGGCTCGGTGGTTGATCGCTATATTAATCTAACTAAATTTGTTCCAGAAAGGAATAACAAACATGATTAGAGACCTCATAATCTCACCAATGATGATTTATCAGAGTGATCTTTGGGCGATTTTCTTTACCCCACCCTTTTGAACAAAAAACAAAAAAGTGGCATGTTAGCTCTTGGGCCAGGGTGCATCTTCAATATAAATGCCTTGGGACATAGTTTGTGCTAATCTCTAATCTTTGGTTCAAATTTTGAATAGAGAAAATATTGTGCTGCTCATATTATATTTCAAATTCTTGATTCTAAATACATTTGCACCATACATTGAATCAAAAAAAAGTTAATTTTTTGGGACCCACAACAAAATATGTGTCGTGCAAATGCATAAAGAATTTGATATATGATTTTGACAAGGTACCATTTCTCTTTAGGATATTTAAATTCTTATTTTTCTACCTAGACCTTAAGGTCATAAATTCGAATCTCGTCGTACTTATTTATGTAATAATGTCTGACAAAAAAAAGTAAAGGCTTTAGTGGCCATGCCACAGCGATGATTCAGCATTAAGATCATCAATAAACGAAGAAAACGTTGGAGAAAGGATTAGTTTGGTTACATGCTCTGTAAAGGACATTTCATACTCAAACATAAACATAAACAAACATTCTGTGGTTTGACGTCTTTTTCGGTAAGTCTTTGGTCTGATGTCTCGAAGAAACTAACCATTTTTTTTACACGTGCATCACATGTTTAAATAAATAATAGACTAAGCAATGAAATCTGAGAATTATATATCACACACACTATCCATTTCTAAATTGAATCATTTAACTTTTGATTAATTTGTTGATTAATACAATTTTTATTTTGGATATTATTCATATACGATTATTGAATTTTTTTTAAGGTCGTATATTTTTGAGTAAAAGTTGTCAATTATTTTAAAAAAATAATGAGCAAAAATTAATTTAAAATTAAGTAATTAAAGAACGAGAAGGAAGGGAAAATTACTAATTGATATAGTGGGAGTATTTTTTAGGTGATCAAATTTTATGCTACACTAAACACAAATTATTATTATTATTATTATTATATTTTTTGTTATATAAGAAGTTTGTGAAAACGGATTCATCAGTCTGTAAAGTGGGCATAGCGCGTAAGGTTACACGTAGTGTAGATCCTCTTGAAATATCAAAGTCGACAGCTTGAGACCATGCCAGCTGCATATAATTGATACATATTTAAATTGTCTGTCCATCCTTTATATCCAAATTTTATTGGAATTATTAAATTTTAATGTATAATAAGATCTATTATTAATTCATAAATTAAGTTAATAAATTATATTCCAATAACATTATTATTTATTAAAACAGAGCTAGCAAAACAGAATGATGATAAAAAAAACCTTGAGAACAAGTTCCCGGTGAATATTTAGAGAGGGACATGCAAACTTCCGAAGATATAAGGAGGAAACACGTACAAATCTTTGTGGATTCCTCCATAATAAGAGAATTGTTTATTGCAGGCAGATACATAGATAGATACATAGAGAGAGAGAGAGAGAGAGAGAGAAAGATGCCTTGTCTTGATATCTCTACGAACGTGAACCTGGATGGAGTTGACACTGATTCAATCTTCTCCGAAGCCACAAAAGCCGTTGCTGCAATTATTGGAAAACCCGATAGCGTAATCTCTCTCTCTCTCTCCCTCTCTCATATTGGAATTTTGAGCATATATACTCTTTGGCTGTTTAAGACTTAAGGAGGCATCCATGGTTGCATCATTTTTGGCACATAGGAAGGCAATACAATGGCTCAATTGTACTTATACAACTTATATGTCTCGTCTGCATTTGAGAGGATTTGATTTTGCTTGCTCTTTTACGGTTAAATTTCCAACTGAACTTTTTCTTCTGCTCAAGGAGACATCCATGGTTGGAACTTAGAAAACTCTACTTTGCTCTATGATTTATATCTCTAATTAAGGTCACTTCATTAATATATATTATTGGAAGTTTATAACCGTGATCTAAAGACTGTCCTTTTCTTGGGTAAGATTTTAATTTAGGGTCAGCTTTTAGTTTTACTATCAAACCAGAAGTAAGCTTTGTTTGCTCTTTGAGATTTTAGAAAAAGGAATCTTTCTTCATTTAACCCCCTTCTTTTGGTGAAGCCATATCTTCATATTCATCTGAATCGACACCACCAATATAAAGGTGCTTTTCCTCTCTCTCTTTGTCCTCTTTCTTTTGTTTTCCATCGCATGGCGTTCTGCTAACTTGTTATGTCAGGTGCAGAGTCATCGAACATGAGGGGGCAGGATTACACCCAATTGACAAATTACCCGAAAAGAATCTCTTTAATGCATGTCACCATCCTGTGTTTTAGAGTGCAATCCAGTTGTAAAATGTTCCTTTAAGGCACTGGTAGTGATTGCTCTAAAAACAATAACCCGAAAACACGCTTCCCACAATTTGAGCACAATTATTATGTTGTGCAACAGTGTTATGCTGATCAATTTGATAAGAAACTTAGTAAACATAATATTACTGTTTTACCAAATTGGAACTGTTCGTTTTTCTGAGTCATTACTCATTAGCATCACAGATGCATCAGTCGCAGACACTTTAGTCGGTCAGAGTCAGAGGTGGTTTAAAAGTTCTTCGCTTATTTTTTTCTTCAGTTGGTGTAAATAGCGCTGAAATTACCCAGAAATTGCTAATATGTAGGCCTCTCATTCCTTGACTAATCACCAATGTTTACTATTCCACATTGTTGGCCACAGAACTTGGACTAGGTTTTGAACGGCTCATTAGTAAAACGAATGCAACGCATGCTGAGTCACATTTGGCATCAGCAATAAACAAAAAGAACAAGCGTAAAGGGTAGGAATACAATACATTTTTACGGTACTTTCCAAAAATACTACATGATAAAAGGGTGAGGTTACAACTCAACCAAAACAGGGTTGTTTATTTATGCTAGGATCGTTTCTAACATTTTTTATTGCAATTTGACTCCATTTTTGTAGTAACTTGACTCAACAAAGTTGGAACTTACCTCATTCGGTACCAATGTCTTATTGGTAGTTTTTATTAAGGCTCCTCTCACAGTTATCTTCATCAATAATCATCATCTGCATTATCAACTAATGGTGCTGATCTACTCAACTCAGACAAAGCTTATCTTCCTCAACAGTGTGGCACCCTGAATGAATCATACAAGCCTTAAGAGTTACATCATCAGATAATATTGCAAAATATGTAAATTACAAAAGGCAAATTACTTGAGAATTGAGATACCCTTTTTGTGATTCATATATTATGAACATTAGAACATTAATCTACATTTTTTGGAAGGTTTTTCCTTTAATTGGAGGAATGGGGTTTTGTTTTACAGTATGTGATGGTCCTATTGAAGGGATCAGTGGCCATATCATTTGGTGGGAACAAAGAACCAGCTGCATTTGCTGAAATAGTATCCATGGGTGGCATCAACTCTGAAGTAAAGAGGAACTTGATTGCAACTATTGGTACAATTCTGCAGAACAAACTGTCTATCCCCAGGGCACGGTTTTTCCTCAAGGTTTACGATACAACAATGGGGCGTAACAACTCCAGAATGTAACACACACATTGCAGCCTCTTCATAGTGTTTTCAAACTGTATCCTGTCCTGTTAAATTCTGTGCTGGTTTTGGTTGTGAAAGTCTCACATAGCTATTCACATAAACCGCTCATAAGAATAAGACATTCAACTCCTTAAAATACGTGTAATTGAAAGACTTAGAATATCCATGCCTTGAATAAATGTCTACCTTCAGGAGAATTTTACAGAACGAGTTTCAAACATGTCTTCTTCGCTTCCCAACATAATTAGGGAAAAGGGCATTGTCGGCCACTGCTTGCTAACCATAGAACGCATCGTTAATTAAAGGTCCTCACCTTGGACTTAGTTAGAAAGGTAAGTGTTCGGCATTTTCCCCTTGTACTGTTATTAGAAGTCTAGTATCTCTCAGGTCTAATTTCGATTTTGAACTAACTTATTTAATAGGCTAGAAGAGAGATATTCAAAAAATTTGATTTCCTATCTTGTCTTAAAAACCTGATTCAAAAGAGAAATAAAAACTGGACTCAAAGAAATATCACTATTGATGATGAAACTTTATTTTTATATCAAAATTGGAACTGAACTTAAACGTCTTTGGATCCAACTTAGAATGAATTTGCCTCATTGATTGAGATGAAAATAGATATTTAAATTTTATCAGTATACCTTTGTAGATTGCATGGATTTTTCAAAATATCATAAGTATTACTACACCGAATCCTGAAGTTTGGTTGCTAATTGTTGAAAAGAAAGCCATACACTAATCTGAAAACCTCATTGGTGCCAAGCACGACAGACTGCCAGCTAGACAAACTGAATGAACTTTCTCTCTTCGCTATTGTACTACCAACAAAACAAATCAGAACAATATACCCAAGAACATATCTCGTCAAAAAAGGCAAAATACTGTTGTACTGATATTATGGTATCAACTCTTTCTTTTGATTTCTCACAGTACTGTAGCTTTCAATAAGAAAGGACATCAAATAGCATACTCTGCCAGTCCCTCTACACTTGAGCCAAGAGAGAAGGTAAAACATTGGGTGCATAAGGCAAAAATACAGTAAAAAAGGGCATAGTAGACTAGAGACAACGAGGCTAGCTAGCCTAAATTGTTAAACAAGAATCCAAGACCTGTAATTGAGCGGGACCAAGTTGACGTTTGGGTGCGGACTCGTTGGTTTGCCGTTTGGGTTCAACTTGGGATCATGAAGAAACTTCAAATATTTTGTCTAAACTCGGTTCGTTATTAAACAAATCTTGAAATTGGAATTGAACTGATCAATTCAATTTATCAATGAACAATTCCTAAACGAGCTCCAATAGGAAAACATATTAACATAAGAACCCTACTGTTTAATCTAAAGTGCCCGTATAATTTTGGATTAATGATATTTTTGGTCCTTACAATATCAATTTTATCCCTAACGCATTCAATTCGTGTTTATATAATCTCTAAACAGATAAATCATTAACTTTTTACCGAAATGATCACGTTATACCATCTGAGAGAATGACACGGGATTACTTCTGTAAAAAAATTAATGAATTGTCTGTTTAGAGACAAAAATAACACAAATTGAAACTTTAATAATCAAATTAACAAAATTAATATAATGGAGATCAAACTGATAAAATAAGTATACTTTAGAGACCAAAAATTTTATTCACCCTATAATTTTTAATAAACCAAGCAATATTTTGAGTTGTAGAATGCCTTAATTGTATATTCTATTCTTGAAATTTACAATTAATTTTGTTGCTTTGGTTTCTTTAAATTTTTATATCAAAATTTCTCTTTGAATTCCTGACAAATTTTAATTCAATCCAATCAACAAAAGTTGAAAGAGGAAATTGACAACAAACTTTTTTTTTTGGAAGATACGATAACTACAACCACTCACACTTAGAAGTGTGAGTGTCATAGCATCCATTTAAAATTGACAACAAACTTGAAAGACTAAAGTGACATAAATGAGGTAAAATTTTATGGGACAAAAAGTATAATTTGCCTTCTAAATAAAATAGAAATTAAAATGAAAAAAAAATTGGGACATGTTTAGTAAACCTTAGAATATGGTTAATTAACCAACAATCTTTGGTTCAATAGTAAAACTTTGCCTTCATGAGGTTAAAAGTTTAATTCTTTCTCCTCTCCCCCAAAAAAAGAAAAAAAATATAATATGATTAATTAATTAGTTTGCCCACATTAGCAGTAAAATCGATGGATCATTTAAAATATAAAAAAAAAAGGTGAAGTCCTTTATTTAAGTTGGGCTTGAGAGCTATACTGAATAAAAACTTCAATGAAGCTAAGAGAATGACTTTATTTGATTTGCATCTGAAAAATTGTTTTTTTATTTTTGGAAATAGGTTCGGAGAAAAAAACTGTTTAGCAAATTATTTTTTGTTTTTATTTTTTGAAAACTAAAAACTAACGTGGGTAGATTTTAGATTATGACGATTTTGTGTGATTCTGGAAATAATGTATTTTTGACTAAAAATAAAAGAAACAATTTTTTCAGAATTTAAAAAACACTACCACCATCATTACACTTCTGCTACCACCGCCACCACATTTATGTTATCATTGTTTTATGTGTTATTATTAAAACAAGTTTTACTATTTTTTGTTTTGTTAAATTATATAATCAAATAAATTTTGTGATAAAAAAAACACCTAACACATTTTTTAAAATGCAAACAGAGACAAAATCATACAGCTGGATTGTCTGTTTCAATTATTTAAACAGGGTCACGTGTATTATTGCTAATTAATGTATGCAGCTTGTGTATGACGCATGTGGATCCTGCTCCGGCTTAATTGAAATCCTGCTCCTGTCATCTGATTGATCCTCTCTAGTGGATGAGCTGAGTGAAGGCAATGATAGTCTTCTATAATGGAGGGATCCAAATCTCCTTTTAGGGCATTTTAGGTGGAGTTACAGTTCAGGGGGCCCTAGCCCTACTGCTATCCAACCAAGCCAATCTTTTTCATCGGTTAGTGGAGTGGATATAATGACAGACGGAGTAGTTGAGATCTGGGGGTTGAGAGCGAAGAGTGTGACTGAAAACCAGGATCCAGGGCAGAAGCATTCGGAAAACAAAAATGCCTTGCCTGAACCTGTCTACTAACGTCAACCTGGAGGGCGTTGACACCTCCTCCATTCTCTCTGAAGCTTCATCTACTGTCTCCAAAATCATCGGCAAACCTGAGGCTGTATGTACTCTCTCTCTCTCTCTCTCTCTCTCTCTCTTGTGTACAGGTATGTGTGTGTTCTGTCTTTTCTGTGTAAATACTAACCTGCAGTCAAAATTTATTGCATTATTTTTTGAGATTTTTATGTTCTAGTTATTTGTGGGTGAATATTGCCTGCTTCATTGTCTGGTTTTTCATTTTTGGGGGGTTTACTGAAATAGAGGGGGAAAATTTTGAAGCCTAAGCACTGAAAAGTTTCCTAACTTTTGAGGCAGACCGGATATCGAATTCACGTAGCGACTGGATGAATAGTTTATTGATTCAACCGTTTAAATAACAAGCCGAATTAGTTGTCTAATTAAAAAATAAAGAAAATATAATACTGTAACTAAAAAATAAATAGTGCAGTGTGTATGGTGTATTATAGTGTACTGTGTTGTTGAGTGTGTGAAGTGTGTGTATTAAACTATTCTCTATATTTAGGGGTGTCCATAGTCAGATTTCTCACGAGTCCTGTTATCTGGCCCGAAAAAAATAGGCTCATTCGAGCCCTAGCTCGAGCCCAATATACTTAAAAAAATGGTTTGAGTTTGCCCCTAAACCTATTATCAGGCCCAAGAGCCCGCCTGCAAGCCTAACCTAGCCCACCTTTTCTTTGAAAAAAATTTATATTTTTAAACCATTAAATTTGAAATTTTGAAATATGTCTTCTAATATCGAAATTTCAAGTTTTAAAAATTTAGATATTATAAATAATATATTATTCTCTTTTTCATGTATTAAGCATATAAGTTTTAAATTGTTCAATAATACAAATGACAGATAAGTTTGTAGGTGTCAACCCAATTGAGATTTATTCATTCTATTAGATATAGTTCATTATTTTATTTTTATCAATATTGACTTAACTTTTGATTCAAAAATATAATTTATACAAATATTAAGTTTCAAAAATATTCATTATTTATAAATAAAGATGTATAAAAAAAAACTTGTAAGTAGGCCCGCCCAACAAGCTTGCCCAATTGGCTCACTGGTTGGGCTTCGGGTAGCCTAGCCCTATCCGAAGTCCAGCTCGGCCCGTCCGATAACTCACTTGGGTAAGAGCTTAGACTTATATTACTCAGGCTCGGCCCGAAAAAAATTTTGGGTGCCTAGTCCAGCTCGACGTATGACACCCCTATCTATATTCATAGAGCGTGTGTGTGCACGTGTAGACATAGAGAGTGTGTGAAAAGAGAAGGCCCAACTTCTCTTTATTCAATTTGACCGTGACTCTGTGAGTGTGTGTTTTCGTGGAGAGAGAGGAGAAGAAGAAGTCTAGTGCTCGAGACTTCGAGATCTGGGTCATCTGGTGTTGGAGATTTAGATCTGTCGTGTCATGCTGTTGTTCGAGAGCTTAATTTGGAGAAGACAGAGAAGAGCTGTTGTTTGAGAGCTCAATGTGCTGTCGTGTTGCTGTCAAGGGCAGAGGGAGGCATGGGCCAGGGTAGGTAAGTGCCCTCGTCAATTTTTTTTTTTATTAGTTAATTATATATATTATATATTTATATAATATATTATTTGTGCCTACCCAAAATCCAAGATAAAAAATATTAAGACCACATTATTTACTCAAAAGAATTAAAAAATTAAGTCCATTTAAAACAAACAAATTTGAGCCCACCACTATTTACTAAAATTTATTAAAAAATTAAATCTTTTGACCTATCACAATCCACCCAAACCTATTAAAAAAATAAAATTTTTGGTCCACCATTAAAAAATAAAGTTTGTGGCTTACTTGACAGACATCAGTAACATTTATGTTATTAATTTTTTTTTTCTTCTCTGTTTCACTCACTTTCAGCTGTCCAATCAGAAGAAACAGAGTAAAACTCTTTCCTCAGTTTTTTGGGTTTTCTTGTCGTTCCTTGCACAGTTGATGAGTTTAGTAAAGAGCATGGCCGGAGCCAGCATGTGCTCGGGGAGGCACATGTCTACCCTCAAATTTTTTTTCTTAACATTACTTATATGTATATTTCAAGTATTTCTTCAATATTTTTAATTATGTCCACTTTATTTTTTTGGCACATCAATTAGTGTACACTTATATCAAATAAATATGAATTTTTTGACACATTTTGGACATGTTATGTACTTATTTAGATAAATTTTAAATATACTAGAATCATTTTATACTTTTTAAGACTAAAAAAGATATCATATATATAATTACTAGTTTACTTGTGATTTTAACATTTATTTTGTTAATTATGGTAGAAATTATAGAGTGCACATTGAACGGTATAATTGATCGAATCAATTATAAATACCAAAGTGATAAAATGATGGTGTATATAAAGAATAATAAAATTATTATGCAACAGTTTCAAAGTATTAAAATTCACCGAAGTCAATTATAAATGATTTTAATTTGTCTATATTTTGTAAAAAAAAAAATTAGTGTCATTTGTATATACTAAGCTTACCAAATTTTGGTATATTGGGTTTAATAAACTTTTAAGTATTAAATATAATATAATTAAATATAAATTATTGTCCTATTTTTATTAATTGTAAAAAAAAAATTAATTTGTTGAATTATTTATACCCACCTTGGTATGACTTTCTGGCTCTGCCCCTGACCACTGTTCAAGAGCTCGATCTTGAGAAGACGGAGAAGAGGAAGTCTAGTGTTCGAGATCTTATCTGTGGTGTCGTGTGCCGCTGTTCGAGAGCTTGATCTGGAGAAGACGAAGGCTAGTTTTGAACCGATCGATTTTTTAATCTTCGGTTCACTGGTTTTTGTCCTAGACCGGCCGGTTTTTTGGTTGTTTAACGGTTTAATTACCCAAATGGTCTTTTTAGTAAACCGGACTGTTGAAGATCCCGGTTCGCCGATTCACCTGATCGATCGATCAATCCGGTCCGGTTCTGATAACCCTATTTTAATGGCTTTCTAAATCTTCAATTTCTAGGATAGCATGCACTCTTTGGCCCTTCAAATTGGTCGAGGCTGGAATGTTCTCCGCCTCCAGCTGACTTATTGATTAAATAGCCGAAATTTTGGGTCATAATCCTTGTGGGGCAGCCACTCGTGACGAGCAGATCTAAGCCAAACAAAAACGTGGGGCAGCCATTGTTCCATTCTTAACCTGGGACACAAACAGATCTATACAAAAAGTCCTAAATTTATTGTTAATGGCGTTGGAAGGAGAGACCTCAATAAAAGAAGGGCAGGTGCACGCTGCGTTTGCTAATAGGGTGTTTTTTGATTTTGTTTTTAATTTTTAGAAAGAAAAAAAAAAAAAAAATGCGATTGATAAATATTTTCAATTTTTTTTTTTGCTTCTCTGATTTGAAAACAATGACAAAAATTACAAACATCTAAAATGATGTTTATAAAAAATGAAAAAAAGGAATTATGCTTGCGACACGAGAGATTGGGACTTTAATGAGGTCCACACATCAAATTGTATTAGCAACAAAAATTTTATTTTTTGGGTGGAAGTATTTAAACCCCACATTTTAATTCTCAACAGACAACTGTCTGTCCTCTCTCTCTCTCTCTCTCTTATGTGTGTTGCAAACCATCTCTCTCTCTTTCTCCCTCTTTCTTGCTCACAGTTGGAAAAGGTTGAAGGGTTTTGGTGATGGATTTTCAGTGGGTTGGGTGGTGGGTTTTCGGGGTGGTGGTGGTGGTTTTTGGTGGTTGGGTGGTGCATCCCAATTGTATTTTGAGGAGCAATTTATTTAGGATTAAAAAACTAACCAAAATAATGTCAAATATGTTTTTTATTTTTGTTTTCATAATTTTTTAAATATAAATGACTACCAAATATGTTTTATCTTTTTAATTTTTATAACAGAAAAAAAATTAGTTCTGTTTTTAAAAAAAAAAACATAAAAATAGAAACGTTACCAAACACACCCCAAAATTTTCTGTTTAAAATTTGGGGCTTGTTTTCAAACAACTTAGCTGGAAAAAAACAGAAACTTATGTTTCCTTGACATTATTTCGTATTTAAGTTCAGCACATCTTTTAGAATCTAATGTTCTATAAGGTATGTGCATTTTTTTAATTTTAAATTGAAGTCCCTATGAGCCTTGAGGTGGTGTTGTATGCTCCTTGTATGATGGGTGTCCTCATCCCAGCCTTGCTTTGTTCTTGTATAAGAGAACAATACCAATTGATGCTCAACAGTAATTCAGCTAGTTCATCTTGGTTTAGAAAAGCTAAACCTTAGACTTCATAATTTGTTTTTTGGCCTTGAAGGACACTTGTTGTCACTCTGCAAGTCGTGATTTTCTTTACTGCAAATCAATTGTATGAACAAAAGCTACAAACAAACGAACATGATAAAATACAGAAACTAGAACTAACATTGATGTCCAAAACTAGGGGCCAAAATCCCATAGAAAAACTAAGTGGTCTATAATCTATTTATTAACTGTCTCTAAATACAGTAGGGTTTTTAATTGGTCTCTTGCAGAGTGGAATACAAGACATCCACAATAGTATGTGATATTGATGAAGCTGCTTTGTACTTTTAATAGCATTAACCCCTTGTGATTGCAATTGTGCAGTATGTGATGATTGTACTGAAGGGCTCTGTACCAATGTCATGTGGTGGGACAGAGCAGCCAGCAGCCTTTGGTGAGGTTGCGTCCGTTGGGGGACTCAACCCTGATGTAAACAAGGAGATGAGTGCTGCTATTTCAAACATACTTGAAACCAGGTTATCCGTGCCCAAAAACCGGTTTTTCCTGAAATTTCATGACTTCAAGGTAAGCCATCTGATCTTTCTGAGTTGCCATCAAGATGGATCTGTGCCTTGCACTTGTGTCCACTCATTGTATTCTTGCTGTTTGTTTAGGCCCATCAAAGACGAGATTATGCGCCATGTATACATGCTTTAAACCGTTGGAATAAAGCCTTTTCAGCTTTTTGTTATCTTAAGTGATTTTTCTTTTTTCTGGATCTTTTATATGTTCTATACTTGCCTATTTAGGAATAATTTGATATAGCTTGGTTCCACTTTAAGTCGCCATGACAGCTTCATTTATTTATGCAGGGCTCCGACTTCGGATGGAATGGGTCCACCATGTAGGTTTTTCTTGTTTCTTTTTTTTGGCTGCTCGGAAACTATCTTGAACTTGTTGTGGATTGGATGTATGCATGGAACAAACTATCTTGCACTTATTGTGTACTTGATGTATGCATGAAATAAAACAACTCTTATCTATTTGGTAATATGAGATTTTCACTTCTGTGGTGAAACTCGTATCATGTTATGTCTGGCTTCCAAATGAACTATGCAGCAGAACATCTTTGGGTTCTGCTTCTATATGCACTTTCCCCAGCCTATCCATGGGTTTTATAGCTGTGTTGACTATATGAAAGGCTTAGGAACACTAAAGTATTTTCTAGGTCTTGAAGTCACTCCTACTTAAAATGGTCTTTTCATTTCTCAGTCTAAATATGTTAATGATCTTCTTACCAAAACGGCAAAACCAATATTTCTTCTTGCAATGCCTATCAAACACCCTGCTCTTCAGCTCCCAGACTAAGCAAACACCATTGTCAACCTCTTTCAGACCTCACCTCTTACAGAATTCTTGTGAGAGCTTTGCAATATCTCACATTCACTCGACCTGATATCACCAATTCTGTTAACTATTGTCTGCCAGTTCATGCAAAAACCCACTGACCTTCACCTTGCTGCAATAAAGAGGATTCTTAGATGCATCCAAGGTACTTTCACTCATGGACTTCTATTCAGTAAAGGCTTCTTGGATATCTCCACTTGTGCAGATTCTGACTAGGCAAGAGACCCCACTGATCGCAAATTCTCCACTGGTCTTGTTATATTCCTTGACAATAACCCTATTCATTGGTTGTCCAAGAAACAACCTACAGTGGCTAGGTCATCTACTGAGGCAGAATACAGGAACTAGCTACTACTGTAGCTGAAATATCCTGGATAAGATTGCTTCTTTGTGACTTGAACATCTATCTCTCCTCAATCCCCCGCATATGGTGTGATAACTTGTCAGCCATCTCCCTTACATCCAATCCACTCTTTCATGCCCGGACCAAGCATATAGAAGTGGATTGTCACTTCATTAAGGAGAGACTTACACGGAAGGATCTTGCTGTATCTTACACTCCTACAAATGATCAAATGTCTTCACCAAAGGTCTTAGCACTGCTCAATTCCTCCATTTTTATCACAAACAGCTGGTTCCTTCTTGCCTCAACAGTTTGAGGGGTCATTGTAAGCATGACTCAAGTGTGATGAATCTATTCTTTTTCTCTTCTCAGTTCTTTATATTCTTCTTTCTCCTTTTGTTCAGAGCACAGATCCTGGATTCTACTACTATTATGTTTCTTATTCAACAGATCACTCCTCTACAATTCTTTAGTTGTTAACCTTCATATTAATGTCGACATGGTAATTTACATTGCAATGGTGAATAATTTAATATTATTTGTAGTTCAAGTATTTTTTTAAAAAATTATCTTAATTTATTTTTTTTCATTTAGTAAATTTTTCATATTTATTACTGCACTATATCCATAAGTTTCTGTTGCTATTGGATAAAAAAAATACAAACCTGTGGAAAAGGAAAACAATTATTAATTGAAAATGAAAACAATTATGTACCCTTTTCTTTATTTGAACTGAAAGGATGAAAGTCATTTCCTTTGCTGTTGTACCAACAAAACAAAGAAAAACAAAATTTAGTCAGTGTAACATTACACTTTCTAAAATATATATGCTCAAAAAAAAGAAGCAGCTGAAGATTACTTTGCAAAGGTTGTAGTATAAAGTTTGTCAACTCTTCAGTTTGGTTGTTAGTTTCAACAATCCCAAGGATATATCCTGTTATTCAAGACATCAAATAACATACTAATTACTCTCTGAATCTTCCGTATCAAAGACTAAAAGTAATAAGATTTAGATCAAATAACATCCACTCCTCCGCACTCAAACTTTATTTTATATCAAAATCGCTGAGCCACTAAAGAAGTTAAAATAAAAAGTTGAGAGATTTACGTTTAGATTCTCTGACGTTTGTCACTTAATCACTACAGACTTTATAATATTTGAAATATTGTACATAGACTCTTTGGGGTTTATACACGTGTAACACTTAGACCCCTACCGTCAAATATACGTATATTTATTAGTAAATTATACTCAGACTCCCTGAAATTTATAGGCGTATAATATTTAAATCTCTCAAATTTAAAATATTATATTTAAACTAAAAATATTTCAATCAAAGATAGAATATCAAATATTTTAAATTTAAAAACTAAAATTCATGTTCTATTTTATTATTTATTGAAATAAATTTAAAAAGAAAAAGTCAATTTTTTCTTGAAAAATCATAATTAGTATACAATTATACTATTTAAAAAAATTAAACAAGGGGTTTAAGTCATTCATAATAGAACATAAATTTTACAATCAGAATTCATGTTCTATTATGTCATTTATTGAAACAAAATTAAATATAAAAATCTATTTTTTTTTAAATCATAATTAGTATACAATTATACTATCTATTAAAATAAAACTAAAAAATAAACAAGGGGTCAAACTATAATACATACAATATATTTTAGCTTTAATTGGGGTAATTTGTTAGTTTAATATGGTCGTTTAAATGACTAAATTAAATTATAATAGATAGTATAATTATATACAAATTATATATTCTTTTTTAAAAAATAGATTTTTGATTTTGATTTTATTTTAATAAATGGTATAATAGCACATGAATTTTGTTTGTAAAATGTAAAATATTTGATATTCTATATTTGATTGGAGTATTTTTTTTTTAAGTATAACATTTTAAATTTAATAAATTTTAGTATTACATGCCTACAAACTTTAAGGGGTATGAATGTAATTTATTAACGAATTAGTAATAACCTGTGCCTGAAGGCACGGTGTAATATAATCAAATCCCTTGAAGAATTGAGCCCATTATTTCAAATTGTGACAATTATTTTGAAAAAAAAATGGACAAAACCCGTGCTTGAACACATTTGATAAAATCTAACTCACAATTCTAAATGCACGTGTTTAATTAACATCCAAATTAAACATTTTATTTGGAGGATTTTTCAAGATATTATGCCAACCAATTGCAACTTTCATAGGAGAAGAATTTCAGTTGAAACTCAGTGTTATTTATGTGGATTTCCTATGGAAACATCGGCTCATTTGTTCATGGAGTGTCCTTTTTCTTTGGAGGTTTGGAAGGTTTCGGGTATTAAGCTCCCCTTGCTGGCTGCCTCTTCAATCCAAGACTGGTTAATTAATGTAACATAAACATTGCCTACTACTGATGTAAGTTTAGTCATGACAATATCCTGGTCGATCTGGTTTAACAAGAATAAGACACGTTTAGAGGAAGAAGTCCAATATCCTGTGGGAATTATGGATTTTGCTAAAACTTATTTTCATCAGTTCTTGGATGCACAAGCAATTAAGAAGCCAATTTCCAATCAGCGAACTCATTCTGATATTGGTTCTTAGATTGCGCCACCTCCAAGTATTATCAAAATTAATTTTGATGGTTCCACCTGTAAGAACTCAAACTCTTCGAGTATTAGGATAGTCATTAGAGACTGTAATGGTTCTTTTGTTGCTGGTATGTGTCAACATATTGGAAACTTGATGGCTGCTGCACATGTGGAGGCTATGGCTGTCTTATCTGGACTGAAATTTGCAATGGAATTATGATATGAAAGAGTTATGCTTGAAGGTGATTCAAAAATAGTTATGGATGCCATTAGTAAGAGGGAGCATAATTTTACTGATATTGGCACATTTGTAGAGTAGATTCAAGTTCATGTATCTAATTTGTCAGAATTCCCTGTGAAGTGGACACGTCGATCAAGAAACAAAGCTGCTGATTTTTTAGCTAAATATGCTTTGCAATGTAAAGACTCTATTAGTTGGAGGAGAGATTGTCCTGTGTTCATGTATTCTCTCATTCAACAAGATAGATTACTTATTTGATGAAATATAATCTGTTGTTTCTTATCAAAAAAAATAAAAAATAACATCCATATCGACTTCCATATAAAAATTGTTATAACAAAAGTCTAAAATCCAAACAAAACCGAAACAAATAAAAATGATTGGTGCAATTGATCTTATAACTGTGCCTAAAAACTCTCAGTAACCACACATAAAATAACAATTACCAACGGAAATTCATTAGAGAAGCAATTAAACTCAAAAAAAAATTGGCTAGAATTTTCTCTCCAAATGGGACACCGAAAAATTTTCAACCTATATATACAATTTATTTTCATACCCAAAAAGATTATCAAAAATCTCACTATCACGCCACAGTTTTGCCTAGTACAATCATTTATCAACAAATGCAACTATGCAAATGAATCCCATAATAACATATGAATTCCATAACAAAAATATTCACGTTTCATGCACCCAATAATACTCAATGTTTAAATATTCTATGCAATTAAAAATCAACAATTAACAAAATAAAGCGGATGAAAGCAATACTTATAAATCTACCAGCCTAATCTCTTAGCTACCGTATGTGAATAAACTTTGAACATGAATTACATAAACGCTAGGAGCAAACATAAAATGGTTTCAAACAAATTCACAGTGACCACCAAAGGTATAAGGAAATCTTAGGTACAATAGAAAGAGAAAGCGAGTTCATCTCAATAGTTTATACACTGTTTTTAAACACCTTACACAACTATTAAAGACCAAAATACCTTATACACTATTGTTGGGCTTTTAAACTCATACAAAAAAATAAATAATCACTTTCTTTTTAGTGTAGAAGAACACCTATGACAAATTACCATGCTTTTTGATATTACTGCCTTCCTTTTGTCTAAATATTCAAGATTTTAGAATATCACGTCGATTCGAGTAGGTAAGATCGTACGTATTTGAATTTTAAATCCAATCGAACTTTGACACGCCATCGATCTGAAAAATACGCCAAACACAATGTTAACAAATCTGAAAATCGAAAGGAGAAAATTATTTATGGCATTTTTAGTGTTTAGTAAGTAAACCTGGTCATAGAGCACTTGAGGTAGAGTGCAGTTAGAGCATCTTCAACCATAACTCAAATTCGAGCAAAAACTTGATTGAGTATATAATATAATATTTCAATGGACAAACTCAAATATTTACTCAAATCTTTTAAAAAAAATTCTTAATGGTCCAAAGCTCATTTTTTAAAATTTTTTCTACTAAATTATTTTAACCTCTCTCATTTTTTTGTCTTCATTCCCTCCCCAATATTAAAATCTATTTTTATAAACTTCACCAATATTAACCTAGAGAAAAAAGTAAGAATATCAACTTAAAGCAACTTCAGGCTAAAACAAAAGAATTTTTTAAAATATCTACTCAATATCAACTAACATTTATTTCCTATCTTCAATCCCATTTAGAGTATCTTCTGTATAAAGCAATTTCGGATGAGAGAGAGATATTTTTTTAGAATGAGAGTTTATGAGAGAAAAAAATGTTATATATATTAAAATGTTACCGTCGAAGAATATATACAGTATGATTGACAACGATAACAACGACTTCGAAGATAGAGGCAGGAGTGACAAGAACTTGTTCTGTCATATGAGTTTTTTGAGTTAGGATAGGATAAAAAGTTATCGTTAAAAATTTGATATAGGATTTGAGTCTCCTTCAATTTGGGTTAAGAATAATTTTTGCCTTAATTTGATATAAATTTGGGTTTGAAGAAGTTTTCTAGGCAATTTTGACTCAATTTTAAATTTAAAGAAAATTTCATTTTGTCCCTTGAAAGATACAAAAAAAATTAGTTTGTTCCATAAATGATTAATTTTCCACATTATCTTCTCAAAGAAATAAAAATGTTACAATGTGGTATACCATTTATTTTGTGTCAAATCAAATCAAGAATCACAAAATAGACGAATGATCAAATGAAAATAAGACAATTGATCATAATATAATATTTTTATTTTTTGAGGGGCCAATATAAAAAAATTAATTATTCAAAGAACAAATTAAATTTTTTTGTATCTGACAAAATGAAATTTACTCTTACATTTAAGTCTAAATTTGAGTGAGATACACTTGAAGGGTAATTTGGGGAAGCTAATTAATTAACCAGAGTCCACCCCAAGAAAGAAACCCAGTCTTTTTCATCGGTGGGTGGAGAAGAGAAATAGACAGACGTGGTTGAGAGATAGAAAGAGAGAGAGAGAGAGTCTGCTTGAGATCAGGGGGTTGAGAGCGAAAACTGTGAAAACAAGATCGAGGTTTTATACTAGTTTGGGGATAGTTGTAGTGATAGTACATATAGTTGCAGAAGCATTCGGATAACAAAAATGCCTTGCCTGAACCTGTCTACTAACGTCAACCTGGAGGGTGTTGACACCTCCTCCATTCTCTCTGAAGCCACATCTACCGTCTCCAAAGTCATCGGCAAACCTGAGGCTGTATGTATACTCTCTCTCTCTCTCTCTCTCTCTCTCTCTCTACATAAGTGTGTGTGTGTGTGTGTGTGTCCGTCTTTTCTGTGTAAATACTAACCTGCAGTAATAATTTATTGCTTTATTTTTTAGATTTTTATGTTCTAGTTACTTGTGGGTGATTATTGCCTGTTTGATTGTCTTGTTTTTTAGTTAATTTTGTGAGATCTTATTTTTGGGGTTTACTGAAATAGAAACCTTGTTATGTGTTAGCCAAGCACCAGTTTACTAGAGGTAAAAATTTGAGGGCTTAACACTGAAAAGTTGCCTAACTTTTGAAGGCTTTCTAAATTTTCAATTTCTAGGAAATGCATGCACTCTTTGGCCCTTCAAATTGGTCGAGGCTGGAATGTTCTTCGCTTTCAGTTGACTTACTTCATTAAGTTATGACCTGAATGATGCCCAAGTATATTGGGTTCCTCTTCTTTCATTTGTGCTATTTGGCTTTTGTCACCCCTTGGGCTGGGTTTTCTGAAGGGGAACAATGTCCAGGCTGGTAGGTAGATTTGTGGGTGGCCCAATTTGAGTTTCCTTATCGCACAGTAGTCAACCAAAAATGAAATTCCTTATTGTGGACTGCCTAGCCATGTTTCCTTGGCCTTATATTTTTATTTAAGTTCAGTACAATTTTAGAATCAAATGTCTATAAAGTCTGCTTTTGTGTGTGTGTTTTTTTTTTTAAATTGAAGTCCCCTTGAGCCTCGAGGTGGTGTCGTATGCTCCTGGTATAATGGGTGTCCTCATCCCACCCTTGCTTTTTTCATGTACAAGAGAACAATACTAATTGCTGTTCCACTGTATTTCTGCTATTTCATCTTAGTTTAGAAAAAATAATCCGTTGACTTGATAATTTGTTTTTTGGCCTAGACGGACACTTGTTACACTGCAAACCATGATTTTCTTTACTGCAAATTCATTGTTTGTGAAATTGATGAAGCTGCCTTGTACTTCTAATTTTAATTTTGTGCCCTTTCCCCAAACAAGTTGAAGTAATAAATGATGCTAACTAGAACATTAACCCCTTGTGATTGCAATTGTGCAGTATGTGATGATTGTGCTGAAGGGTTCTGTACCGATGTCATTTGGTGGGACGGAGCAGCCAGCAGCCTATGGTGAGGTTGTGTCTGTTGGGGGCCTCAACCCTGATGTAAACAAGAAGCTGAGTGCTGCTATTTCAAACATACTTGAAACCAAGTTATCTGTGCCCAAAAAACGGTTCTTCCTGAAATTTCATGACTCCAAGGCAAGCCATCTCATCTTTCTGAGTTGCCTTCTAGATGGATCTGTGCCGTGCACTTGTGTCCACTCATTCCATTCTTGCTGTTTGTTTAGGCCCATCAAAGTCAAGATTATGCACCATGTCTACATGCTTTACACCAGTACTAGATCATGTAAATAAACTTCCACCGTGGGAATAAAGCCTTTTCCATCTTTTTTGTTATCTTAAGTGATGTTTCTTTGTTCTGGATCTTTTATATGTGCTATACGTGTCTATTTGGGAATCATGTGATATAGGTTGGTTCCACTTAGATCGCCCTGACGGCTTTCATTTATTTGCGCAGGGCTCCGACTTTGGATGGAATGGGTCCACCTTTTAGGTTTTTCTTGCTTCCGTTTTTGCTGCTGGGAAAACCATCTTGAACTTGTTGTGGATTGGATGTATGCATTGAACAAACTATCTTGCACTGATTGTGAACTTGATGTGTGCATGGAACAAAGCAACTTTTTATCTGTCTGGTAATATGGGATTCTCACTTTTGTGGTGAAACTAGTAGTATGATATTATATCTGGGTTCCATTTAACTGTGTAGAGCATCATTCAATGCTGCTTCTATATGGACTTTACTCAACTAACCCATGTGTTTTATAGCTGTGTTAGCCATATGACAATGCTTGTAAATCTTTGTTCTCTTAAAATTATATATGGTACGTATGTGTTGGAAAACATAACATTGACCAGTGAACAGTGATGATGTGTTTATAATGATTGACATTTGAGCTATGGAACAGCTTATGATGTCAACTATTTGACAGTGGTTTAGGTTTGTTTGGAAAGACAGATTAGTGCTCTACATTTTACTGTTATAGCATAAACATGTCGCTACTTGTAAAAAGTCGATTCCTCATTCCCCTGTAAAAGGGGAATTCTTTCTGTGCCTCTACTCGAAAAGAAAATTTTGTTGCATCGCTTGGCTATTTCCCAATTTTTGCCCATCCAGTCTACTACTTTGCCACAGAGGATGTGTTTGAAGCAAGGAAAGTTTTTAATGTGCGAAAAGTGCCCTTTTTTAATGGGCCTTGTCATTGTACATCTCTTGAAGGTATTTTTGCCCGTGTGACTGATATACAATAATCTTCCTTCTCTCATATCCTATATTTCTAGGTCTTTCTATCAGACCACTTCTTGTGTCTTCACCAGCGAGTGTATTTTTAATTTCACAGGCTCTCGAAACCATAGAAGTTTTGTTGGTTTAAACCTCTTTCCCTGGTCCCTATCAGACCATAAGGCATCTGTATTTTTAATAACCCTCTGTTATTCTCGGGAGGAAAAATGGCAATATTATGGAGTTAGGCTTATTGAACATCCCATTGAATGGTTTTGCAGAGAATCGAAGAAGTTGGTATATATTGCTGAGGTAGCAAAGTCTTAACTTTGCTGTGAAATTGTGGTTTGTATGTTTTTCGACAGCGGTGGTGCTGTGCTCTTATTGCTGACGGCTTCTCAGTGGCTGGTGCATAACAGTTCATTCTCTGATTTGCTTGACGGACAATTTTATGTTTCAGCCTTGGAATGATCGGGCAGATGTCTGGTTAAAAGTGCATTGGCTGGATCATCTTCTTCATATTTCTTTGTTTCGATTATAATGCTTTCTCAAGTATTGAGTCTCTCTCTCTTTTTTTTTTTTTTTAAAAAACGAGAATAATTTTTCAAAAAGAAGGTCGCGATGAGTTGCTGAACACGTTGAAATGAACTATTATTATGCATTATTGAAAAATTGGATAGACACTTTGTTTAGTCAGGCCCGAAATGCATCGACCTCCTTGTTATGTAAAAGATATAGTAAATTATACATATGACCTTCAAATTATGACATTTGTGTCAATTAAGTCTTTAAACTTTTTTGTGTGACAATTGAGCTTTTAAACTCTTTAATTGTGTCAATTAAGTCCTTATGTTTGTCTATATTAGATCTTCTAAAGGAGAGTAGCAAAGTGTGCCACGTCCGTTACAGTAAATTAGATAATGATTTTGAAATTATGACATTTGTGTCGATGAAGTGTCTCAACTTTTATTTTATTTTTTTTAATGTCAAGGTGCCCTTGAATTTTTTAATTATGTTAATTGAGTTTTTTTTTATCTTGTTGTGCCATATAATCACATGAGTAACACACTCTAAAGGAGGTTGATATGACATAAGGGTTCAATTGACACAATTAGAGAATTCAAAATCTCTTTTAATACAAAAAAGTTTGGGGGACTAAATTGACATAAAAAGTTATAATTTGGGGGCCAAATGTATAATTTATTCTAAAAGCAACATCAATTTTTACCCACGATGAATATTAGTGGAATCTGGTTGAATTGGCTTCCAACCTTCCACAAATCCAAACGACGTCGTTCCTACCTGCGAAACACAGCTCGTCCAACTCTTCGCCTTCTTCAGTTCAGACTTCGGACAGACTCAGCTTTTTCTTTCTCTGCTCTCTTCCACAACGTTCTCCTAATATTCTTCTTCTTCTTCTTCTTCTTCTCTCTCTAATGTGCTTGCTTATACACTAGAATGCAATAGCAATGGACGATCTCCCAATACAGAAGCTCCAAATATCGGGCCCCACTCTCGCCTCTCTCCTCCAGCGTTTCTCCTCCTCTCCAGGTGACCTCCACGGCCTCCTCTTAGGACACATCACCCACTCCACTCCCTCTACTCTTGCCGACGACACCATCACCTCCACGACGCCCTCACCCACCCTCATTGCCACCATCACTTCCTTCCTCTCAGCCCCCTCAACCTCCTTCTTCTCCCCTTCTGGACACCTCAACCCCTCTTTTCATAACCTCTCCTCCACCCTCCTCGGCTGGTTTTCCGGCCGCCGAAGAACCCCTCTCCGCCTCTCCCTCCGCGAGTCCTCCATCACATGGTCTCTCTCCTCCAACATCCAGCACTCCATCCCAGTCCAAAACTCTCCACAATGCCTCACTCTCTCTCCTTGTCTCTTCCTTCTCTTAACCACACCGTTCCAAGACCAACTAATCCATACCCACGAATACAAAGCCTTCCAATTTCGCATTTCCACTGGTTCTTTCGAACCCAAAACCCTAGATGTCGTGAATATTGGACCGGCTTTTGGGGGGCACTATACTAATTTTTGCCCGAGCTCGCCGTTCCCCGTGATGGTTTGTGAATGGAGGGGTTTGAATTCAATGGTGGAGGATGAGAATAACCAGAGATTGAGGACTACGAGGAGCTTTTTCAAGGATCAGAAGGAATTGGATTTGGTTGCGGAGGGGTTTGAGATTGGGAGGCTGAGTCGGTTGATAGGGCCGGAGTTCTCAAATTATAGAGCTGACTTGGAGGATTTGTACAATAAAATGCTTGCCAAGCTTGATGGGTTGGCAAGGATGGTGGAAAAGAGTTCAGCTAGGGTTCTTGAGCAGGTGAGGATGTGGTATATACTACAGTAAAGAATTTAAGTATATCCTGGTGATTTTATGTGAATTTGATGGGGGGTTTTCTGCTGGTGGATTGAGAAATTGTGCATACATGGTTTGAAATTTGACAGGAAAATCACAATATGAAACTGAGGTGCAAAGTTGCTGGCTTGGAATAGTTTGTTGATACTTAATGGCACGTTCTTTTGTTTATTAAAGGTAATCTTCTATTTATTTTGTATAATTCATATTGCAATGAATTTTTTACATGGTAAAGAAGTGTATTAATCTGGCATTTTTGGAACAATTGTTAGTAATTGATTGAGTTTTAGCACATGGAATTGTCCATGGCCAACATTGTTTTTATGGGTACTTTTGGTCATAAGACTAACCTTAGTTGTCTCAAACTCTGTTGTGCTAATGGTCAAATGAGTAAAAATATTGTTTTTTTCTCTTGATAAGAAATAAAGATCCTGATTTTATAGAAAGTTGTGAATGTCCAAAATGGTAGATAAGATATGCAAATGAAATACCCAAGAAAATGAAATTCTAATACAAGGTCCACCAGTTACAAACAACATTCCAATTTTGTTGTAGCAACACAAATGAATTGACAAAACTCATTGGATGCCACCAGCCATAAAGATGCTAAAAGCTTCACACTGTCCCCTGAAAATACTCTATTCTTATTTTCCTTCAAAAATTATACTACTACTCTCCGTCCATGCTGCCCAAGAAGAAATCTAATTGATATTTGGCAGGTCTCAAATGTTTAAACAGCCTTGACTGGAATATGCCTATTTTCACTGCCGGTTTACAAAAAGTAGCTACCTTGTGTATATTTTGTTTGATGTGTTAGGTCACCGACATGCATTATAACAACACCATATGGAATTGACAAAGTGGAAGCTGATAGACAATATTCAAATATCCTAGAATCTATTACAAACAAAAAATGAGATCATATTTTTGAATTGCTTGCGAAAATGTTGATAGTAAAGTCTTTGCGTTGTCTTATAGACCCATTTAGAATAAAAGAGCCAAAATAGAAAACTAAATTCGACCTAGAATAGGATCTTACTAATTGAATTCTAACTCCAAAAAATATAACTCAAAATAAAAAATTGCTAAATCTATCCTACATCAGTCTCTCACATAAAAAAAACTCGTCCTCAAGTTTCTATTGCTTAAAATTACTTGGTACCTCTATACCCACACACATTTGTTTTATTTTTAAGATTAATCTCCTCTAGCACTTAGTGTTAAATTTTAACTTCACTAATTTTGCACTATCTAGACCCCCCCCCCCCCCCCCAAATTTAAATTAGATCCACATGTTAGTAAATAATTTTTACTTGTATTAGGCTTCGAGGGAATATGTCATATACTAATGTAGGACAGCTGGGTTTAACCTTGAAATGATGTTCCTAAATTAATAACATGAGAATGAGTGTGAATGTGGAGAAAAGAATGTGGTCTTACTGGAAAGAATGGTAGCAAGGGAAGATTTAACAATCCTGTTTGTATCTCTTTGCCTGACGCTAGTGGCTGATGGCTACATGGATCTTTGATGCAACTAAAGGCCAAATGACAATAATGTAACGAGGTAAATCATTGACCCAGATGATAAGTTATTTCATGTGTCTAAGGTAGGCATTTGTTGATTATTGAAAAGAATTGTTTACTTGGTGTCGTTAATTTAAACTTGAGTATATTTTATTGGAGAGTCTGCAAGTTTTGACGGGGAAAACAAATTGGGAAAGATAAATACCGAACTTTTTTATTCTTGTGCTTTGCATTCTATCCTATATGGATGCATCTTGGTGTACCAAGCAATTAAGGTGTATAGGCTTCTTGGTTGAGCTAGATTTTGCTTAGCATTTAATTTTCTTGGTTGAATCTGCTGCCTTTGCCTTTTTGTTTTTATGAACTATAATATTGTTTTCCTTGTAAATTCCTAACAGCTGGAAAGTGCCTCTTGACGAAGTGCAGCTTGATTTGTAAAACCCAGATTATGGTAGAGCTGGTGCTATTGTCTTTTGTTGCTGGACTTTTAGTGGTCTTTAAGATGAAGATGGCTTAAATCATGGCCCTGTCCTGTTTTTGTTCATACCGGCCAGGTTTATCTGCTATTTCTTCTTGCTTAGAAGCTTATCTGTAGGAAATGAGAAAGAAGAATGAAATTGATCAAGCAGGTTTTTCGATGTCTTGCAAGTGACCCTCATCTGTGTGCGTCTATTCATTCCGTTTGTTTTATTTTTCATTTCTTTCCAATTTCATTTGCTTTTTTTCTTGTAAGGTTAGTGAGATGTCTTGGGAAGCTGTCTCGAGTTGTAAATGAAGCCTGTAGCTGCTTGGATTTTAGAATGTGTAACCCATATCAGAACATGAGGCTTGCCCGTGTATGTAATGTAATTGGTTGACTACTGTAATTACCGGGAAAAGTGTGTTAACAACTATTAGACCAACAGACATTAGGACCCAGTAGGCAACACGCTTCTAACATACGATTGAGAGAGAATAGAAAAGGCTTACATGCTGGAAGACCAGGCTGATATCAGAGTATTGCTTGCTGGTAGAACCACCCTGATCCTAGGAGCCCCTGACAAGTAATCCCAAGCTATGTGTAGGCAGGGAGTTAAAAGAGGTTGACGCATGTGTCTATCCCAAGTGTAATTGAAGGGGGTGAGTAGAATAAGTGGATGGGATGGAAGGAACTCAAGCAATCTGTTAATGGAGGGATAAACCAGTTGGGCAGAGGGTAAGTTAAAAATACTCTCACTAGCTAGAAAATCATCCTCCGCAGTGGGCAAGTAATGTGGGTATTTATAGCACAGTATTTGAGCGGGTCGAATTGCCCAAAGGGTTGCCCGCCGCGACCCCCTATCACTCGCGTTAACCTACAACTGTCTCGAACTCGATGATACCAATGGCCATTAACGGTGAGTTATACGTTCCAACATTAACTAGGTAGATGTGATATTTTTCCAAACATAACCTGGACGTGGCCTTAAGGAAGGTGCGACAGTTAAGGCGAGGGCGGGCTCTTAAGGTCCACGACCGCGACTGGTCATCGTGGGACCATGACCTCGAGAGGGCAATGTCCGCGATGACCTCAACGCGCTCCTACCGGGGGTCCTCCTTTCTCTCTCTAAACCCTTCCTCGAAACTTTTGTTGAGGTGCCCGATAGAAGAAACTTACATAGTTTCGGTCTTTCAGTCACCAATCCACATGTCCTATCATCTCATATACTGATCCGGACCAATAACCCCAGTTAATTTAGAAGTTTTTTCAGATCCCAGTCAAGCGCATCCCAGCTGGTAGTGAGCCATACACTGGAAAGCTTGCTTGAGCAGACTAAACTTTTGAGACTCTACCCCAAACCGAGATTAACAATCATGCTCATCCACCTTTATTGCTTAGTTTTTCCTTGAGGAGGGTCGTACTTCCATATCCCTAGGTGGGACATCTCCTCTTAGTCAATTGGGCCAATCGAGCAATGGTGTCCAATAGGTTGAGGATACCATTCTCGCAGTGGGGGATACGAGTTTCGTTGTGGTTGCCCTATACTTCTGCAATACCATTCCCGCAAAGGGGCGTCGCACTAGTCACCGTTGTCTATACCAATCCAGTTGAACTTTGCCGGGCCCCCATTTCCATGTCAATTGATAATTGTTGCCACTTGTCCTGTTATGGTGGAGATGTGTGTCCTGAAATTTTTCGAGTACTACATTTGCACCCTGTGCGCGTTATAGTTTTCAAACTAAACATGTGGGCCATACTCATTAAATCTCCCATATTTTTCAAACTAAACATGTGGGCTATACTCATTAAATCTCCCATATTCCTTCTTTACGTAACTCCTTCAAAGTGGTGTGGTGGACCCATTACCCATTTACCTATGCTTTTGTTGACTTTTCCTTCCAAAATGACATTTTCCTCATGATAATTTACGCCTTGTCCGTGTCTTTATACTTGGACAACTGAAGACACCGCCGGTCTTCAGTATTTAATACCTACTGTGCAGTCGTTTGGGAATGGAGAAGTAGACTCTCTCTAGGCTGGCGCTTTTACAAAACAGGTTGACGAGGTAGAGTGTTGCAGCGTCTGACTTGGGAATGATTGGACTGTTCTGCATTAAATGTTAGCCGAAAAGAAAGGGTGATTTTGGTCATTGACACGGCTGCTAATATGACTAACATGACTGGTCGCTGCAATTGCTTATCTCACGACTCAAAAACTATCCAGAACACTTTGGATCGCCTGCTTATCTTGCGACTCAACAACTATCCAGATCACTTTGCGTACTGCGCCTTCTTAGTTTTTTTTTTCTATAAATTGAAGACTTCTGCATTCACTTCTCATTTCTTACTCTTCTTTCTCATTTTTTCGCCGAACCTTGGCACCCTGCCTGATTCTCTTGCAAGTGTTAACACTTTGTTTTTTTTTTTTTTTTTTTTCAAATATCATAGCCTTACACATTTTTTTCTTGTTTTTTTAAGACTTTTATCCTAGCTCCCTCTTCCTAGTATATGTTTCTCTCTACTCTGCCTCTTCCTTTTTTTTTTTTTTTAGTATCTAGCCCCATTCATATATATATTTTTGTAGCCCCCCCCCCTTTTTTTTTCCCTACCACTCATATATTTTTTTTTTGCTTTTTCTCATGGCCGATCATCGTCACATTCGCGCGGGTCTAGTATCTCTGTCTGAGGAGTGGTATTGCGCCCCCTTTCTTGGTGGTGGTGTTGACCAATTTATTGAGTACTTCCGTAGCTATGTGCCCGAAGGGGAGGAGCCGACCCATCCATTATTTCTAGATCCTTCTACGCATCTTTATAGGGCCCTTGTATTGATCCCAAGTTTGTGTTTCGGAGCCTTTGGAGAGAGGAGACGATCCTTATTCTTTTATTGACTTTGAGACCTCATCCACTCCTTCTGCCGGCTGGCGCAAGTAGTCTGACCGCATTCTTGCAGATGGGGCATTTTGCGAAACTCTAGAGTCTGTCGGTATTATTTCTGCTATAAAGTTGTGCCGCAAGATTAGCGTCAACCGACGTAATGCCAGCTTATTTTTTTTTGATTTTTCGCTGGTGTCGTGAGACTCATACTTTCGTCACTGCTTGGGGTGAGTTTATCCCAACTTTGGAGGATGTCTTGATACTAATGCAACTTCCTATTTTTGGAGATTCTGTTTACCCCTCTAGAGATTCTACTCCTGCTGAGGCGGCCGCATTATCTTACTTATTTGACCATTTTACCAATGCCACAATGCTTCCTTCATCTTTTGGTGTTGGAGGTAGTGCTGGCGGGAACGAGTGTATTTACATATCTTGGGTGAGGTTTTTTTTTAGGGACATCGAGCCTGTGAAGAACAAGATTATGAGCGTGTTGGCCAAGGTGGCCCTAGATCCCGGAGTGAGCATGTCTTGATTGGCTTTATCGCAATGTAGTTGACGCGATACGTTACACTGGAGCCCCTTTCTGATGGTATCAGTATTAGCGTTTTTCCTCTGGCTGCTAGGTTGGCTCGCGGTTGCGTCGTCCATTTGGCTCCCTTATTTCTCGGGAACTTGTACCTTCACCTTGATGAATTGCAGAAGGCGACCTCCATTTCGATGGGGCGTTACGACATTAGTAGTTACGTCTCTACCCTCTTCTTACAGCCCTTCCTACTTGAACGTTTTCCGGCATCCGCCCCTGAGGCCAAACGACCTGCTGATGGTAGTCCTTCTCCTTGGGGACTACGGTGGTCTGATTGCCCCATATCTAGGTCGGTGGGCCCCTTTCTTGATGATGAGTCAGATTTCATCTTCCACCCTTACGCGGTTTATCACCCTTTGGTCAAGTCACCTTCCTATTATCACGCCGAGCTCGTAACTATCACTATTGATGTCGTTGAGACCGTGATCGTCTGTTATTTTGATTTTATTACTTGCTCCACCAAGGGGTACCTTCCTTTTGCTGGAGACCGGGGCACTGGGCTTGTGGCTTATAACCTACACTGGGTGGCTCTACAGTTCGAGTTTGACCAAGATGTTTCCTCTACTTTAGGGGACGCCCCTAGTTACATTGACACCGTGCACTGCTATTTGTTTGCCAACAGAGTCAAGCTACTTGAGGACAGAACAATCATTATTCCTTCAGCATCCAGACTTGGTGTTTTTACGCCAAATTATTGAATTTATTGGGCTGCTATGGCGTCTTCATTTTTATGTTTTTCGGAGACTAAGGCCTATGTATTGCCTCTAGATGCGAGCAGTCAAGACTTTCACTGCTTGAGGAATTTCAAGTCCAAGGTGAGGACCATGGGGGGTTTGAGCGAATTTGCCCTGGTCGACCATCCACTTAATCAAAGAAGTGTTATGGGAGAGGGCCCCTTGGAGATCCAGCCATGACGAGACCCTTCTCATTCGTGCTAATGAGCGCCTCCTAAAGAAGTCTCGACGAGTTGTCTTGGAAAAATTTAGTGATGTTGGGCCTGCTAGCACCTCTCACTCTGGTTGTCTAGCACATAAGACTTGATTGCGGCAGCTAGTTCCCGCGCAGTCCCTCCCTCGTGTTGCAAACTCTCATTTTCGTCGTCTGCGGAAGGTAAAACCTCCATTCTGTTGCTTGGTGTTTTGGCCCTTAGGATTTTTTTTGATACCTCCCCCCTTTTTTTTAACCGCGTACATGTACTTATATATTTACTTTCACCAGGGTCTTCCTGCACGAGAGGCCGCTAGAGACATAGTTTGCTGTCTCAGGACGTCCTTTAGCACAGAGGTCATAATAGGTGAACCTCTTGTGACATCTCCTACGACACTGCCTCCTCAAAGGGTCTACATCCTTTGTGATTCTAATGATGATGACTTGTGTATTATCAGCACTGTTTTCCCTGGGAGGTAGCCTTCCATCCTTGCTGCTGCTTCGCACGAAGATGATGATGCTCAGTCTATAGACCCTAGCATTGCTGAAGGGTTAAGACCTCTTTCCCCTGGCGTCGTGCAACGGATGGAAGAGCGCCAAGGGACTATTGTCTCTTCCGTAGTACACATTTAGACTGTTCCTTTTGTTATTTGTTATGTTTCCCCTCATCCTAGACTAACATTTTTTGCCCTTTTTCTTCTCTATTTTTTTTCCAGGTTTGTGATGTTGGCACAACTTTCCCTAAGAGTCGGTCTTCTGATTTTGTACGTCATGTTAACCTTGCGGGGCAGTTTGACTATAATGGCGCTGATAGGACGGGTAGTCTAGTGCCATCTCTCTCCTCTAGGGGAGGGGAAGCGCTTGACGAGCCCACCCGTTTTGGTCCTATGACCCATGAGGGTGGCCTTGGGAATCTCGATCAGGTAAGCCCCTTCCCCTTTGGCCTGGACTTCTTAGATGCAGACTTTTCTGGTCTTTCGCTCAGTGACATTATGCTTTTTCAGAATGACTTTGGTGATAACTTTTTTGCGGGTATTACCTCTCCAAGCTTGAGCGACGTGACTCTACCTCTCTTGACACCTTCCTTGTTCCCTTGCCCGGATGTTCCAGGCATTACCCCATTACAGGTTCCTCCGTCGCCCCCATCCTAGACACTACCTCCATCGCCTCTGTTGATTATTCCTATTTTTTTGACTGTTTCCTCGGATGTTCCTCTGGCGGCGATTCGAACTATTCCCTCCTATGGTAGTGCTTTCTTCCCTTTGCCCCGGAGGGGCTCGCCTCATATCACTCGGCATCTCCAGGTCGAGCGCCCCCGCTCCTACTACTGTCGTATGTGCCTTTGCATCCCAGTCGACTATGAGCACTTCCACCACCACTAGCTGCGTCACCGAAGAGCGTGGTCCTGCACAACCTTCTAGAACTGTTATGCTTCCCTTTCCCCCTCTGTATGATGGTCCGGGCTATGGCGAGGATACTATTTTATGGCGTGGCGGGTATTTTACCACTCGACGAAGTATACCTCTCTTGGATCGTTTGTTGCAGGGTTTCCCCATGATATTTCACTATTTACCCACGCAGCATGAGTGTATGCAGTCTTTTATCTTGGATCTCCTGGCATCTTTGGTGTACACTTGTCAGCATCGATCAGCGAGAGACCTTGGCCCAGGCGACCTTCTCCATTTGGAGTGCGCAATCCGGGATTTGCGGTGTGTTGGGATTACTGTTCTAATCATTGGTGACCGCATCACTTATGCCCGTATTTTGTACAACAGTGAGCATTCACAGAGGCGAACTAACCATTTACGAGTTGAATATGATGACATGTAACAAAGACTTGAGGGGTTGCGCAATACCTTGAGGACTCACGAGCGGCTACATATGGACAGCTTGCAGGCTACGCAGGCCCTTGGGGATTTTGACGCAGAGGCACCATTTGCTTGTGGATTATTGTAGCTTGTTCCATGCATATGTTTACCCTTTTTTTTAATGCACAAAATGTAACCAAAAGACAAGTTTCATATATTCATATCAATCGTTGTTTACATTTTTGTCTTCCAAAATTCATTTAAATGTTTTCTATGGATGTTTACATTTCTATCCCTCAAGAGTAGTATAACTTCAACCATTTGGCATTAAACTTTTTCATTGTTTTCTCTGACCCGATGCGCCCATTTTCACAGTATTCGCTGTCCTCAGCCTAACAGACTTCGAAAGGTCTTTCCCACTTGGGGGCGAACTTAGGAATGGTCAAGTCGCGCATAACACTTGTGACTGTTTTTAGCACCAAATCACCCTCTTGGAAGGTCCTTAGCTTTACCGTCAAGTTGTAAGCCTTAGACATTCTTCGGTGATATTTTTTCAAGTGTTCCCTTGCCTCGTCTCAGTGCTCGTCAAGTGCTTCTAATGCCGCATGCCTCACCTTTGAGATTACCTCGGCTTTGGCTGCCAACCTCGTGGAGGGTACCACTATCTCTGTGGGGAGTACTGCTTCCTCGCCGTAGACCAATGAATAAGGCGTCGCGTCAGTGGGCTTCCTCTTTGAGGTCCTATAGGTCCATAGCGCTATTGGAAGCTATTTAGCCCAGTTTTTTCCATCCTCGATGGTTCTACTCAAGATCCTTATCAAGGTCTTATTAGTGGCCTCAACTTAACCATTTCCCTGTGGGTAGTATGGTGGATCACCCCATATTATTGTAACATTGCGGCCACGTCTCTATTGATGATGAAGGTGCTATTTTCTGACAGCAAGTGTTTAGGGAACCCAAACCTACAAATTATATTTTCCTTTAGAAAGTTGGCCACCGTCTTCCCTGTCGCCCTTTTTAGGGGGACTGTCTCCACCCATTTTTGTGAACAACTCTGTTGCGGCCAATATCCATATATTTCTGCGAGATGGAGGATTGACGGGTCCCATGAGGTACGTGGCCCAAGTATGAAAGGGCCATGGGGTGGCAAAAGTCCTTAAGTTTGCGGCAGGTGCGTGAATGAGATCCCCGTGCTTCTGACAGACATCACACCTTCGTACGTGCTCTATGCATTCCCCCTCTATCTTCGGCCAGTAATACCCCAAGTCCAACATCTGAGTGTATAGCTTCGCCCTTCCTTGGTGCTCTGCGGCATGTAACATTTTTAGCACCTCCAAAACTTTATTGCCTGCGAGACACCTTAGGCTTTTTTCATTGAACCTCATTCTATATAGTTCATTGTTATTCAAAAAGAACTTAGGGGCTCTTCTTTTGACCATTGTCGTGACACTCTTGTCTACTGGAAGTGACCCTTCACGGAGGAAGTCGATGTACAGTTGGCGTCAGTCCCCTACTTCTTCTATGATGATGCACTCCTTGGATTCTGGGTGTTCCTGACATCGCATACAATTTCGTTGCACTTCCCTGACATCATTGGCCATTCCTTGCCACTAATATCATTTCCTTTGGAGTCTCCTATAGAGACTGATGTCAGCGTCCCCACAGGTGTCTTGGTAGACTTGGACCAACCTGTCGCATGATTCTTGTTGTGAAAGACATCTTAGGAGAACTCCCTTAGGGCAGCGGAAGTACAACATTCTACCTATCATAGTGAACTAACTTAGTTTTTTAATCGGAATTTCTCTTGTCCTTTTTTTCAACTGTTCCACTATAGGGGTTCTCCAATCTTCGTAATTTGTGACTGGGAAAATTTCAGTGATAGGAGTCGGCAGTGTTTGCCTTTTTACTTGGATGGCCGCCTTATCTTCTACCATGTCCAGTTTTGACGCCAAAGTAGCCAACGCGTCGGGGAACCTATTCTCTGTTCTCGAGACATGCTCAATAGTGGCCTCCTCAAATTCCTCTAGCGGCCTCTGTACCAATGCCTTATACCTGGCAAGTGCTGGCTCCTTCACACCATATTCCCTAGTTACTTGCTTACTGATAAGTTTTGAGTACCCCATGATTTGGATGTTTCGTATGCCTAACTCCTGTGTCGCGAGTAATCCTAGAACCAAAGCTTCATATTCAGCCTCGTTGTTAGTGCATCAAAAATTCAGTTTATATGACAAAGCTATTTTCTCCCTGTTTTCATGTCTAGTCAGCACTATTCCTGCTCCCCCTCCACTTAGGGTAGATAAGCCATCGAACGCTAAGTGTCTCTTGGTCGGGGGTATGACATCCATTGTAGTAAGTATTTTCTCGATGGATACGAGTTCCACGGTTGTGGAGGGTCCCGCGGTCTTTGAGGGTGTCGCAACCACAGGAGGCCCCTGCTCTGGTTCTCTTCCTAGCAGCTCTTATTTGAGCGGTTCATACTCATTATCCGAGAAACAGGCCAATAAGTCAGCTAGAGCTTGGCTTTTGATCGCTTTCGGCGCTACACACTTAATGTCGATTTCTGATAGAGTGAGAAGCCATCGCGCTGCCCTTCCTATCAGGGCGGGGTGTGTTAACAGATACTTGAGAGGGTCACACTTGGTCATCAGCTTCACTTCGTGAGTGAGAAAGTAGTGTCGCAACTTCTGTGCTGCGAATACCAAGGTTAGACAATGCCTTTCCACCCTGGGGTACCTTGTTTCTGTATCTTTTATAATACGACTGAAGTAATAAATGGGTCTTTCCAGACCCTCCACCTCTTATGCTATTAATCCTCCGACAGCCTTTCCAGTGGAGGTTAAGGTATAGTAACAAGGGTTGGCCTTTTCGTGGTGCAACCATAGTTTGGGTGGAGCCGAGAGCCCTCTTGATTGTGTCGAGAGCCTGTTGTTGCTCCACGTTCCAACTGAACGGTGCCTTTTCCTTGAGTAAGGGGGTGAACGACATGGTTACCTTTGAAAGGGCTGGAATGAATCGCCGTAGGTAGGACACCTTCTCAAGGAAACTTTTTAATTGCTTCTGGCTTTTAGGCTCGGGCATGTTCTGGATAGCTTTTATCTTTCCTGTATCTGGATCTATGTCATGCCGATGTACTAGAAAGTCGAGAAATTTTCTTGCTGTTACTCCGAAGGTATAGTTTAGGGGGTTCATGCGTAGGTTATACTTTTGACACCTTTCGAATACTCTTAGCAAGTCTGCCATATAGTCCTCCTTCTTCTGCAATTTCACAACATATCCTGATGGCCCCACTTTTTTTCTTGACGGGCACTATGTTTGACAGCCACACAGGGTGCTGAATAGGCTTGATGAACGTAACCCGCAACAATTTTTCCAACTTTTTCTTGATTTTTATCATCACCTCAGGGGCATAGTTTCGTGAATGCTGTTTGATAGGCTTGTCTGAGGAGCGGATGTTTAGCTTGTGGCAGACCAGACTTGGGTCCAATCCAGACATCTCTTCATATCCCCATGCAAAAACATCAACATATTCTATCAGTAATACCAAGAACGCCTGCCTCTTTTTTGTGGATAGCCCCTTGGAAATGAAAATTGGTCGTGGTGGTTCCCCAAGTGGGGTGAGGTTTATTTCCTCGAGCTCCTGCTCCTGCGGCTTAGGACGATCCTCTATGCATTCTGGCGTGAGGACCACGTTAGTGAGCGTCGCGGTGATCTTGGCCTCTGCTTCATGCACCTCGTCTCGGGGACTCACCCTCTCGGCCTCGCGAGTGGTCCCCCCACACCATCATAACTAGTAAGTGACTCGTTCATTAGGTAGGACGTGACAGATACATCTCTTTGGGGCCGCCTCCCGCGAGGGCTCTTCAACTTGCCTTTTTTCTCGGGCCGCTCTCCGACCTTTCTTTTACACTAACCCTTTGCGGTGTTACGTAGACTTCTCACTGAACCTCCTCCCAGGACGGAATAGGGAAGGACAAGGGCTGCTGTAGTACTGTTGTAGTGGACTGGCGACTTCGTCATCTTCGACCACTACATCGTATAGTGCTTCCTCAGCCAAGTGTGTCTCATTGCTGCTAAAGGGGGTCCTCGGTCGCGGGTCTCACCACTTCTTTTCCATTCCAAATCATCTTCATGCACTGGTGGTACGTAGAAGGGATTGCTCTTAGATCATTCATCCAAGTGCGCCCCAGGGGCGCATAATAAGTCGTAGGAGCATCGATCACGTGGAAGGTCGTGGGTACCCTCACCTTCCCTATGACCACAGAGACAGTGACATACCCGAGGGTCCTTCTTTTATCACTGGCGAATTCGACGATGATAGTCATTTTTCTGACTAAACTTAACTCGCGAAGTCCAAGCTCCTCATATGTGGACAAAGGCATGACATTAACTGAAGCCCCATTGTCTAGAAAAGTCCTTTCCAACTGTACCCCATTGATTTTAGTGGTGACGTAGAGCGGGCGATTGTGCTTCCAGGGTATCTGGCGATCCCGCTCTGTGAAGGTGACGACATTAGACCTTTCCTTGATACTGCGGGACACCGAGCCTTCTAAAGCCATGCACTTCTCGGGGCCTGAGGGCCCATCAGCACACAGTCTATGATGGCCTTGGTGGCTGCCAATCTAGTACCATCAGTAAGTCCTAACTGATTAAAGAAAATTTTGAACTTGACTGTTTCCTTCAAGATACGTGCACTTTGCGTAGGGGTCAATTTTTGGCACATCGTGACACTCTTCTAAGGTCTCTCGATTTAACTAGATTTCAGGCCACTCTTCGAAGTTACCTTCCGCTATATCCTCGATTTCATCATAGAACGACAACATGTGCACCTCCTTACCTTCTTCGTGGTCTATGAGGGGTTGATCATGGACATTGCTCCCGACACCCATTAGTAGCAACTCTCAACTCTTTAAGCGCTTCTGAAATAGTCGACACATGGTCCAATAATCCTTAAGGTTATGCTTGGTGTGGCGATGAAATTCACAGAAGGTCGGGCTATTTTTTTCTTCTCTAGTTGGCTCCTTTTCCACTGGTGGTAGCTTGACATCGTCGTTCTTAATCCATTCCATGAGAATCTGTCGGACTTCCTTCATACTACAAGGATACGGAGGTGGCTCCTCGGGCTTGGAGGCTCTCCCCCACTTCTTTGGTCGCTGACCTTCCTTCGGGACCTCCTTAGCAACTTCAACAGTTGCTTCTTTCCTCTTGTCCTTCCAACCGGCTATCTTCAGGGAGGGCTGGACTACCTCCGAAAGCCTTTGAGCAGATTCACATAGCTTAGTAAATGTTTTAAATTCACTGTTCACCAAGTATGTCTTGTATTTATTGTGCATTCCATCGATGCAAATTCGGACAAGGGCCTCTTCGATGACATTTTCTTGGGCACTCAATGGCTTTATCACGGAACTTGTCAATGGATGTTATCAGGGCTTCCCCATCATCTTGGATAATCTTTGTTAGGGAAAGTACTGTAGTACGATGCTCGATGTGAAAAAACTTTGCGTAGAATTGTGCGACCAAGTTGTCCCAATTCCTCACCGATTCTGTCGGGAGGTTAGCATACCAGGTGAAGGCTTTGTCCTTGAGGGACTTGGAAAATTCCCTCATTCGAAGAGGCTCATGGAGTACATAATGGCCAAGGCTATCAAGATATCGGGTAATGTGCTCCCTGGGGTTGCTATTTTTTCGATCGAACTTCTCAAACTTCGGCGGTGAGTACCCTGTAGGATACATGGCTTGTTGCACAGCCAGGGTGAACTTGGACCTTATGTCCATGGTCGTCGGCATAGGCTCATTCTGTCTATCTATCAAGGCCTGTACTTGGGCCAGTGTGACAAACCCAGCACTGGGCACTGGTCGTTCTGTGCTGGCTGAGTACGACGTCCAAACGGTCGTTGATGGAAACAAGGTGGAAACAATGGGGGCCGAAAATGCTGAAAGAGTTTGACCCCACACCTGGGTAGTTGTCGGTGCTGTTGTAGAGATGGTGAGAGGAGCCATTTGGGAAGCTGCGACGCCATAGTTGTAGCCAGTCGCAGCGTGCTCACATCTGAGAGTCGTTGGGAAGTTTAGGAAAGGTTCACCTATTGTGGTTACGGGTATGGCCACGGTGGGTACCTCGGAGGTTGTGACATTTTGAGGGCCCGTCATAGCTATTTACTGTAAGGGAGTTAGAGATCCCGTTGTGGTAATTTGTTGCAAAAGTGCTAGAGGGTTGCCTGTGGTAATTTGCTGTAAAGGAACCAAGGGGTTAGTTGCATCAATTTGCTGTGGAAGTGGTAGAGGTTCACTGGTAGGGTTTTGCAAAGTTAAGCCATAAGGGTTCGACTTCCGTGATGCACCATTATTGCTTGACAATGCCATTGGAGGAGATGCATGCAAAGTCGAAGGCAGTGGCACCGGGTACTGCGGGAGCAATGGTAAGAACATTGGTGGGTTTTGCAAGCCAGGTGGTTGAAAATACATCTGAGCTTGAATCATTTGCATTATAGCAGCCATCTGTTGCTGCAGAGTCTGCATATCGTGCAGAGCTTGCGCCATTACGGAGGGCCTTAGCACTGCCGAAGCCCTTCGACTCGTAGAGGAAACATATTTTCTGTTGCTCGCCTTCCTTGTCGTTGCTGTTTCTGGTCATCGTAATAGGCAATACTTTTCCACTTCAAGTTGTAATAGACATAGACTAGTGAGGACAAACCTTCCCCAGTGAAATTGCCAAAAGAATGTAGGTGGGGAGTTAAAAGAGGTTGACACACGTGTCTACGCTAAGTGTAATCCAAGGGGTGAGTAGGATAAGTGGATGGGATGGAAGGAACTCGAGCAGCCTGTTAATGGAGGGACAAACCAGTTGGGCAGAGGGTAAGTGAAAAATACTCTCACTAGCCAGAAAATCATCCTCCGTAGTGGGCAAGTAATGTGAGTATTTATAGTACAGTGTTCAGGCAAGTCGAACTGCCCAAAGGATTGCCCATCGTGACCTTCTACCACTCGCGCTAACCCACAACTGCCTCGACCGTGACGATACCAATGGCCATTAATGGTGAGTTATACGTCCCAACATTAACTAGGTAGATGTGATGATTTCCCAAACACAACTTGGACGTGGCCCTAAGGAAGGTGCAACAGTTAAGGCGAGGGTGGGCTCCCAAGGTCCACGACTGGTCATCGTGGGATCATGACCTCGAGAGGGCCATGTCTGCGATGACCCCAGCGCGCTCCTACCTGGGGTCCTCCTTTCCCTCTCTAAACCCTTCCTCGAGACCTTTGTCGAGGTGCCCGATAGAAGAAACTTACATAGTTTCGGTCCTTTAGCCACCAATCCACATGTCCCATCTTCCCATATGCTGATTCGGACCAATAACCCCAGTTACCTTAGGAGTCTCTCCGGATCCCAGTCAAGCGCATCCCAGCGGGCAGTGAGCCATACACTGGGAGGCCTGCTTGAGCAGACTAAACCTTCGAGACCCTACCCCAAGCCGAGGTTGACAATTATGTTCATCCACCTCCATTGCTTAGTTTTCCCTTGAGGAGGGCTGTACTTCTATGTCCTTAGGTGGGGACATCTCCTCTTAGTCTAGTGGGCCAATTGAGTAATGGTGTCTAATAGGTTGAGGATACCACTCCTGCAGTGGGGGAGACGAGTTTCGTCGTGGTTGTCCCATACTTCTGCGATACCATTCCCGCAAAGGGGTGTAGTGCCAGGGGGTGTCGCACTTGTCACCGTTGTCTATACCAGTCTAACTGAACTTTGTCGGGCCCCCATTTCCATGTCAATTGATAATTGTTGCCACTTATCCTGTTATGGTGGAGACACGTGTCTTGAAGTTTTTCGAGTACTACACTATGCAATGCAAACAAATCTACTGCCCAAGTCTGCATGTATACTCTTGATGGGAGAAGCTTAGTTACAGACCTACTGCAATACATCTTAGCATTGATTTTGAGTAGGATGATTTGCAATTTGAGGTCGAAAAAAATGAAAAATAGTTAAATATAAAAACTTTTTTGCGTGGTAAATTTGTTATTGGATAAAAAGTGAAGGTATGGTATCTAATAGTAGTATTCGATACTGCTAACATAAAGATAAGAAGGGTTGTGAATTAGGAAAAGTCCTGAGAATATCGTAGCTTTACTGTCTAAACTAAGATGGAATTTCATTGAAGAATGCCCTTTGTACCTCCTTTTCTTTTTTTTTTTGGGCAACTGCGGGGCATATGATTTTTTTTTTTTTTTGGAGGGAAAATGACAAATGACAAGGGTGACTCGTCCTTCAAAGGGGCGTAAAATGATTAAAACTGAAATTTCTGAATTATCAGATGATTTGCATAATTATTGGACCACCCTACAATATATGATGTAAATCACAACTCTTTTTTCTATTGGACCACCCTACAATATGATGTAATGACAATTATTGGACCACCCTACAATTGAACTGAATGTATCTTTTTAGGATCAGTCAAGCCTATTTTTTGAATCGTCACTTTGAGTTGTAATTGGTTTTTTTAAGTTGTAATTAAATCTCAATTGAATTATAACCCAACTCTATCTCTTTTTGTGAATTTATTATTAAAGTACGGTAAAATTTAAACTTAAATATCAATCTACAGTCATTTTAAACATATTTATCAAACTTCGGTTGTTTTAAAAGTGAAAGTACGAAATTCGATTTTATTTAAAAACAGAATTAATAAAAACGAATTTATCTGAAAAAGTGAAGGTAATAATTACGATTTTAACACTAAAAGCGTATTTATCAATTACAATTTTCATTGAATAATTTCATTGTTGAAATTTGTTTTTAAAATTGAAAGCGTACTTCTCCTCTCTCGTCTCAGACTCAGGTACTGTGTCGACACCGTTCTTCTCCGGCGCCTTTCAACAATCCTTAGCTTTCTCTCTCCAGTCAGAGCTCTTTTTCAGGCTCTTCTCGGCTTCTTGGTGGTATAAATATAAATCTTCCCTCTCCTCTTAGCATACCAAACCAGTCTTCATCTTCTCCATCTTCTTGGGCTTCAAGCTTTTCTGATTTTCAAAACCCAGAAGTTCTTGCGAGTCCTAGTTCAAATTCAAATCCATATGGTGGTGCTTCAAGTAATGGATTCAGTAATTTAACAACTGGGTCATCGTCTTCAACCATGAACTCATCTTCTCCTCCTTTTTATGGCCGTGGAGAGGCTGACCTGATTGATGAATTTCAGCTTCAAGATCAGTTCTCTTTCCTCAACGATGGGCCAAAAAACTCTGATTTGTACTACCCACCACCGGATTTAGCATCCAGCCCCAACGCAAGCCGCGGCGATGGTATGAACTTCCCTTATGCTATCTGGGTCAGCTCCACCAACAGCCTCCCCCACCGGCGGAGCTGCTCGGTGAGTAACATCTCTGCAGAGGACCCAGCTGGTGGGTTTGGGTGGAAACCCTGCTTGTATTTTGCTAGAGGGTACTGAATCGGAATATAGCAAGTCCGTTTTACATTGAAGTCAGACTTGGTAAGGCCGCTTTACGCTACAATGTCGTTTTTATTAATTCTGTTTTTAAATGAAAATGGATTTCGTTCTTCCGATTTTAAAATAGTTGTACTTTGATAAATATCTTCAAAACGACTATAAATTTTTAAATTTTGTGCAGTAGATTCCTCTTTTTATAATAAGTGATAACTGAAAAATGGGCGGGACAAGAAGAGTACTCAGCGACTATTTTAATATGCATTTGTTAGTGGGGTCACGAAATTTTTAACTGTGCCCATTACTCTTCTTTAAAACAAATTTATCTAGATTAGCATAACGATAAACAATAAAATTTAATGTAAACTCTAATTTTTAACTTTAAAGTAAGAAGTTTGATTGATACTCAACTAGATCACCCCCACTAGTGGTTAATCCTATTCTCTTAAAAAAAAATTTTATATTTATGAAATTTTTTATTCTAAATAATGTAACGCAATCTCTGTTACCAAATATTAATAAAATTCACTTATATAATAATAAAATGTCATATTATTTGATATAAAACTTTGATAAGCATAGTATTTTTCTTCTCTTTAAAGTTCATGACACGATATCAAAATTGACACCTACCAAGTGGAGAACGACCCCACGGGGGGTCCCTTTTAGATTAGACTCGATTTTGCTTGGATCATTACAACGTTTGTCTACCCCAGCTTGAGTGGGGCTCATCAAAACTCATCCCAACCTCATCAAATCGAGTCCCCATCCGAAAGGGAGGGTATTAATTTAAAAGATTATTATTATATTGATTTAAAAAATTAATTTGATTAATTATTATTATTTATTTAGTTACAGGTCTTAATATTTATTGAAATATATTATTTATTCAATAATTATAACTCATCAAATCAACAAATAATGTAAAATTTTTAATTACAAATAACATCTCTTAATTTAAGAGTGTCCATCGTATCATTTTGTGTCATATTTGTATTGTGTTATTTTTGTAAATTGTTATTTTCTGTACGTGTTATATTCATGTTAATATTTGTATCAATAAAAAATAATTTAATTCTATAACAACTTATATAATATTATTTAAAAAGTTATAAAACTTATTTTTTGTCCAGGGTACCTATTAAATACCTATTTTTTAGTAGACCAATGAGAAAGCAACATCCCTTATTGATTGAGGGCATTGAAGGAATTCTCCTTATTGGAATACCCCCAACTGTATTATTATTGAATTGAATGCTGCAGTTGAGTATGAAACTTCCGATGTTTCTCCTCTTTCTTTCCGAGCAAGGAATTACCGTAATTTATTAGGGGTCAGAATTAGGAATATTGAAAAATCAGTGACCCTACTGTAATTTCTAAAAATTCATTTGGGTAAGTAGCCTAAAAAAGCAAAACACGAATTGACAAATTTCGTAGGCACCAAGAAAACTACAGCCAAGCACCTACGTCAAGTAAATGTGACTCCTACGTGTCACAATAATATCCACTAGATGTCCATTCTCAATCCTTATCACATTATTAATTCCGCTTCTTAATCCTATACGGAGACTAGCAGCTAGTATAAAAGGGAAATCAGTAAACAGCCTTTTTCCCTTCTTGAAGATTACTTCGTCCCCAAGGTAAGGAAGGAGACATACTGTTCTATTGCCAAAAACCAGAATAAAAGCAGGAGAGAAAATTCAAATCCTTAGAGGACAAGAATTGGGGAGAGAGAAATATAAAGACCAAGCAGTTGAAAGGACATTCAAGAAACAAGAAAGATTACACTTTTTTTCTCAAGGCGCTTGTCGTCTGAGAGTATTGACAAGTGAGTTTCTTCATGCTTTTGTTCGTTCTAATCAGTAATAATGTGTCATTCCATGTTGATTTGCTCTAGCAAAACCCACTTCACTGTAATAAAGGGCTCACAGTTTATACGTATTAGGAGATCGTAAGATTGATTATAACAACTTTCTTTTAAAACTGAGTATTATAAGTTTGAAAGTATTCGTGAGAATAATATTGTAAGACATATATCTATAAGTATACGTCTACCAGTAGCCGATTCTTTTTTTTTTTTTTTTGCATGGGTTCTTCTAATGTGTCTCGAAATGTATGATTTCATACTTGTAGGTCTTCTATGATTAGGATTCGTTGAGTAGAATTGGTTCTTACCCTATTTGGTTTAGGAATTTTACTTGTTCTTAAAAGAGTAAATTAAGATTTGGGAGTTCTTGACAAGCGTAGGAACTTCTCAATTTGATTCTTGAAATTTTGTAGTTAAAATTTATACTCGTGTTGTGAATTTTTACAAGGAGGCAGTGACCTTGTATGCAGTAATTTATTTCTAATGAATGGTTTTGGGAACAGGGAAATGAGAAAGAGGCGTCGTATTGGGTGTGTTTCTCTATCGGATACTTTATTGAAGTGGGCGAAACACAACAATCAAATTGATACCATAGATGGAGTGATGAAGAGACAAAAGTTTCCGGGTAGGGGATCGAAAAAGGGTTGTATGCGAGGCAAAGGGGGTCCAGAGAACTCAAGCTGCAAATTTAGAGGTGTTAGACAGAGGACTTGGGGCAAGTGGGTTGCTGAAATTCGGGAACCAATGTGTAGTAGCATCGATAAAACGAGAAAGCCTGGTCGGCTTTGGCTAGGTACTTTCTCCTCCGCGGATGAAGCCGCTGTTGCGTATGATCAGGCTGCAAGGGCCATGTATGGTCCTGCGGCCATCCTTAACTTCCCTAATCATTATACTACATCGGCAGACATGTCTAGTGATTCTTCATCATATACTAGTACTGCTCTGACCATCCAAACACCAACTACTGAGTCTACAGCAACATCAGTTAAGTGCGAGGATGATATGGTTGATCAGGATACAAAGATTAAACATGAGTGCCCTGTGGAACATGAGTGCCCTGTGGATATATCAAACACCTATGATGTTACACTGGTGGTCGAGGAATCGAAGGTTCAGCAGGAGTGCTCTGTAAAGGAACTCAACTGTTCTGAGATTTTCATGAACAAGCAATCAAAAGTTAAGATAGAGGACACAGAAAAAGAATGTAGAGATGTTGGCGGCACAGGACGTGATAGTGAGCCTCCTAATGTTATTGAAGTTGAAACAACTGCAAGAAATGAAGTAACGAGAGAAGAGGTTGCAGAGATTACAGATTTTAGATGTCTTTATGACTCAAATGAAGAGAGCAACTGTTTACAATGTGTAGAAGCAGCAGAAGCAGTTGATTTTGAGCCTTTCGAGACTATTTCCGGAAATGAATCCGAACTAAGGCCAGACGGAAACCATGGTTGTGATGATCAATACTACAATGAATGGCAAAACCTGGATGTTTATAATTACTGGCAGAATATGTTAGAAGATCAAACATTGAATGTCCAAACTTTAGGGATAATCAAAGCGGATGACAGTGACTGTGGACAACGGGAAAACTACAGTTCAATTCAATTAGGGTCCTCTGATGATGTACTTTTGACGAATTACAGTAGCAAGCTTCATTACTTGGAAAATTTGCTAATGCAGGACACAAGCCTATATGAGGACTCTAAACTGAGACAAGACCGAAACGATGATCTCAGTCAATCTATGTTATATGATGAAGAACACATGAAGCATGAAAGGCCATGTGATCTTTCCAACAATCTCCATAATAGTCAAGGACAACCCAACTTCCAGAATTCAGTAGTACAGGAAGCATTTAACCCAGAGAATTCAGATGCCATTAACAATATGGATAACTCCAGATTGAGACAACAGGAAGATGTTGAATTTAGCCAATCCGGGTTTGTAATGAAGGTCAAAAGCAATGTTGGAGGTCAGCAGATTTCTTCGACGAATTGAAAAATGAGGACGCCAAGTTAAATTTGGATAATATTGATGCGGCTCTTTTAGATAAGGATTACAATTTTGATTTTTCAATCCTAAATTCCACCGACGAGGAGACAGGACGGCCTGACTTATGGTTCCCCTAGTTCAAATTCTAGTAGTTATAAAGGTTTGGAGGAAACAAGAAGAGAGATATTGACGTCCATGTCAAGGCAACACAGTGAGAAGATTGGCATTATCAGTAGGAACTATACCGTTGTATGCCATATGAATTTAGAAAGACCAAAAGGTTTGGAGTACTTCATTTTTCTCCCCAGACTATAACTCCTGGATTTGTACATACATCATTGAATAGGTGTAGCCATATACAGATTTTTGATGTAGGAGTAAGTTTTTTATAGCTCTGCACTTTGGATTTTTTATGCAATATTGTTATTATCAATGTCAGAAAAAAAAAATGAGAAATCCCCCTTCTCTAAATAATCCTTTTCATGTTCAAGTACTTTTTCTTCATCCACTACATTGCCAATTGAGAACACTTTCTCCATCTGAATGCAAAGTTCTATAAGAGCACAAACCACCCACATGTGGTATTCAAAGATGGTTTCTATCCAAATAGAGAAGTGGTTTATGTGCTGCTATAAAATCATGAACAATATCAAGTAACATAGCAGTGCAAAACTATGAACTCATTCTCATGACACACGGCCAGAAACTTTTAAAAAAGGTCTCAATCTCATATTGATGGGTTCAAAACGTTTCTAGACGTTAACATAGCTTGAATGGGCGCTAAAATGAATTTCAATTATTCCATCTAATCGTGATTTAACTGATGGTGTGAAGATTTTGAACTATCATACAAGCATGCCTGTAGCTCGTACGTCTTGCAATGAACTGTAATATGCTTGCAAATAGTGGTTGGGTATGAAACGGAAAAAATCATCTCAAAAGTTATTACCACTATCTGTAAATTTTAGGAAACACACATCAGAACTGATAATCACATTCTCCTAATATGCATAGTTTAATCTGTCTGCACAATAATTACAAGATTAAGAAAAAAAAGGTTCACATAACCCCCCAAAAGTAAAAAAGTTCTGCTTTCATTGATTACCACCTTTTTTCTAGTCAGTTCTAACTTCAAAACAATAAATTGAATGGAAACATTGTATATTCAGATCTAATCAGTGATGAAAAAGCAGCTTGGAAAGAAAATATTTTGCATCTGCAAGCATTAGCATCTCTGTTGTTTCCAATAAAACACTGGACAACGAATGTGTTCTCAATTGGCCGCATCTTCTAGCAACTAATCAGAAGGAGACTACAAGTCACTATCAAGAGTTAGAAATATCTGGTGTGAGAATTCCACAAATCAAAACTAACCTGTGGCTTAGGCATTGATGCAGTTCAGTTGCCTGATGTCCGCTAAATTTGGGGACAGCTTCAAATTTTCATGGCCCATGAGCCTGATGGAATTCTTCACGTTGGGTAAGTAATGAAAAATTCTAGTTATGTTATTCATATGCAGCTCAGCTACCTTCTTGCTCCATATCAGACCAAACTAATTTCCATGGTCCACTTTTTGAACCTAACCTGGGTTTTGTGAGTTTTTATCATAAATAGCACGGGATAGAAATAATTTAAATTTCACTGCCACATGAACATTAGGTTAGCAGAGAAGAATCAGGGCTAATATTTGTGATGTCATGGCCCTAAGTAAACCAAAAATCTTACTACTCAACCTATTGCCCCAAAGAAAAAAAAATTTAAGGGAAAAAAAACTGGGACCAGTCACCAGTCATTAGAAATGCTGTTCTTTGAATCATTAAGGCCATGTCCCCCAAAAACAGTGATCAAAGAACAGGTGGTTTAACCAATTCTTTGATTGCCTTATTGCAACATCAGTTGAACTATCATGGAATGGTATGAGAGTACTTATTTAACATATATCACAAATCAGCTTACCTCACGATTCCGGCTACCACACGCAACGTCATAAAGAGAAACAACCCTGCCCAAACTCCAGCAAGACCAAAGACAGAAGAAGTCACAAATAAGCACACCGAAGAGATCAGTCCAATCAGCACCTGCTCATTACCAAAAAGGAGAAAAATTAGGTGAGACTCAATGATGTAGTTTCAAACAGAAGACAAAAACAGGTACCATGGAATATGCAGCATAGCTGAAGTCTGAAACTCCATAGTAGAGCCCATCAAGAACAAAAGCGATAGCATTCATTGGCTGAGATCCAGCTACAAACTACAAATTGATTACAAAATATACATTAGAAGCAGCATGGTTATCTTGTCACAAGCTAGAGGCACAATGCATATGGTGCAGATTTTGGCAAAAGCTAAGTATTCATGAATTCCAGTTTGGAGTTTCCATGCCCAAAAGATCAAATATATCAAACAACTTCACTAATTTGCTGTGTCCCATTCTAGGAAGCATGGATACTTCCACAGGGGTGCCGTGTCCAACATGGACACAACCAGGATACGGCTAGACACGTGTCCGACACGGCTAGAAGTGTCTTGAATAGTGAACTTAGTTAAACACAGCCAATAAGAGGATCAAACCATTTCTTCTGACTCTTTTATAAATTCGATAAATGTTGGTTGATCATACATTTCATTATAGTTCTATGATTCAGAGTATCCTTTCCTATTTGATTGGATCTATTCATTAAAAAGAATCGACTCAATACATTTCTTATGTACCTATAGGCGCTATATTAGATTTGAATCAGATTTTGGAGGAAACGTCTAGGATACGACCAGAAATTTTTTTAATAAACAAAAAACTTTTTACTATTAAAAGAAATGTGATTTTTACTTTTTTTTTAATACATTTTTGTTATGTAACTTAAATACTATGAATGTTAATAGATGTCATGATGTTTGATGAAAATGAAAGATATTTAATTTGATCTATTTCAATTTTAATCAAAAAATTATATTTATTAGGTCTTATTATTAAATATTGTTATAATATATGTTTTATTTTTAATATATTACAATTTTATTCTTATTTAAAAAATATATTATATTATTTTAATAGCCGTATCATTGTTGTATCCGCGTCCTATATTTTTTAACTTTGTCGCATCCCCGTGTCCGTATCCGTGCTTTCTAGGTCCCATTACATACTTACCTTGAAACATAAAAGATTTGGTAAGCTCAGAAATAAAATCTTAGTTGGAAAGAAGATAACTGATCACAAGCCAAATGACAAACAAACACCATTATCAAACACATTATTATACTCAACTGAGCTATGGGAATGTAATAATGATAAGGGTATGGAATAATACCCTTTATCCAGCAACTTGACCTAAAAATTTATGCTGTCAGGGAACGTGACAAAAGATACACTAATGTCTCACAATTCCCCTTGACCTTTTGCACAATAAAAGGCAGACAAACAGACAGGCAGGGAACTACAGGAACAGTTGAGAGAATTATCTCACAATGTCTGGGAGAGATGATCACACCATTAAGCATCCTCTCACAGGGATTTATATATCAGTGCCCACATAACTACAGAAAATTTTGACAGTGACAATCTTCCACAGCTTACTTTAGAATTCACCATTATAACCTCAGATACCTTCGCCTCTCAACAAAGAAATAAAAATCCAATCTCCATAATGGATAATTCAAATTAAACTTCTTGGAAAAATATGACCCTCCTTTGAAGCCATGATTTCACAGTCAAAATTCTAAGGCGAAAAAATGATCTACTAAACACTAAAAACCCCCAACTTCTAGATCAACATGATACAAACATTGACTGCAAACAACATTTGTCTCGTGTTAGAACCCAAACTTGGTACTGTAGCCTCAAAGGACTCAACAGAGAAGCAGAGCAAGATGGAAACATACCAAAATCTATAATCTTCCAAAACGATCAATAGTTTGAATTTCATATCAGACTGACAAATCCAAAACAAGTCAAGAATTTTTGGAAATGGACACAAAGTCAACTCCAGATTGTAGAATCCTTGTTTTTGGAAAGTATTTCGAGTCCTTTACCATCAGAAGCCTTATATGATCTCTAATAGAGTCCTTCTGGTACCTGCATTGTACCATGAAAGACAACCATTTGCCCAAACTAAATAGCTGCTAGGGAATTGCAAAACAATCCATATCAACCTCTGAAAATCCCTGAGCTATGGAGTTCCTCATGGAACTCGGAAACAATCTTTGTGGAGCACATCACCAAAAGACTAAAAGAAATGATTGCTAACCATTACCAGTATAAAACAAATCTACAAAGGCAACAAGGGCGGTAAAACATATAAAAAGGGAAGCACAGTGCACGAGCTTCCGCCATTGTGCGGTCTGGGAGGGTCAGATGTACGCAGCATTACCCCCACATGCGGAGAGGGTGTTTCCCCAACTCGAACCCTTGACGCCGAGGTCATGATGCTGGGTACATCCATTACCAGTAATTGCCTATGGATGGATTCCAGTAAACAAGATTGGGCTAGAATCTACCATATAAGACATGTGTCAAGACCAAAACTCTTTGGTTACGATTTCAAGAGCCCAAAGCAGGCCCAAACATGCCAATTGACATGTTATGAATCTGAAAATGTTGCAAGTAAGCTATCAATGTACATTATTCAGGTCCATATAAGGTACACACCAGCAAACATACTCGTCTATTCGAATCCAAGTCCAGCCATGGACTGGGCTACAAGAATTGGCCTTTCCAAATCAATAGCTTTCACAATGAACATGAACTAAGTTATGTGTGGACTATCAAACCTTAATTTCCCGTTGCTGTCCAACAACTTGCAACTGCACACGGGTGCACAAATAAGGCAGGAAAAGTTCTTTTTTTTTTCTTTCCCTTTCAGTGAGCAAGGCAAGCACCAGTACTTTAATTGGTAGTTCTTTCTAAGATGCTATGAGAAGACAAAAATCTTCAAAAACGGAAGGCTCCAGTAAAGTAATAGTTTCTTACCAAGGTACCGGACCTCGCAATTGCCAGAACTTCAGAATCTATGCTAAATAAGCTAGAAAGTGCTCCAAAACTGAGGAACAAAATGATGGCCAACGCTACTCCTGTTAGTAAACCGATCTGTGAAATTAAAATAAATATAATCCAGTTACTAGCGTAGTATAACTCTTGTCTCAAGAAAAACTTAAAGCAAACTTTCAGGGTAAAAAATATAAAACAAGGTTGGGAACTTGGGATACAAACAACCTGTAGAACTTTGTAAATCACTTGGCGTGATTGAGCGTACTTCCCTTGGGAGTAATCACCAGCAAGAAGAGCCTGCAAAAGAAACACCAACACAATGAAAACAAAAACAAAGAACATTAAACCCCCTCGGCATTTATCTGTATGTGATAAAATGAAAATAAGCCAAAAAAACAGATATCAAAACAGCACAACTAAATATGGACTTCCTGGATAGAAAATCCTAAAAATTAAGTCTTCCATCCAGGCCAATTTTGATACTTTTGCCCAGTGTGGATTGCGCCTCAACTTTGACCAACTACTACTCCTTGTATCTGTCATATCAGTAAGTTCCACTGCAATGTTATTTCCGAATTTTGCTTCATCAACCCAAAATTTCCAGGTCAACCACTCTTACTTCCAGTGAATAATGTATATAGCCACATGTTGTCGACTATTGCATGTCAAAAGTTCTTATCCCACAGTTTCTTCAGGACAGTCAGTGCACCTTTTTTAATGTTTCCAGCATATCTTATGGCATTTTCCAAAGCAATGAAAATGCATATGCTTTTGCTTCTTTTACGTCACAAGAATTTGGGAAGTTCCATGGATTGAATGACACCAAGAGAGCCTAGACAACATGGATTACTGCAAAAGCTTTTAAGTTGGGAAGTTACCAACAGGAATCCCTTTCATAACAGGACCAAACGTTTTAAACTAAAATTATGGGCGGCTTTACCCATGTCACCAAAACAATAAATTTACAAATACCAACCTTTGTGATGACTATGAAATCCATGCCCCTTGGACAAAGTGTTACATGTTTACCTGGCCTGCGAGTGCTATAGCATCAGTAAGCAAAGATACTGCCAACCAAATTTGGAAACAGATCTGATGACCAGCCATAGATACAGGGCCCTCTCTTGCCGCCATAGATGTTGCTAGTGTTGTGGTCACAAACACTGCTAAGGTCCTCCCAATTAGCAGTGCACCTGCAAAATGATAAGCTTATACGTAAGAGCGAGTTTGTTTCTTATCAAAGTTAAGGCAATTTGTCATAGTCTCTACATTAATTTTCCTTTACAAATATTAATCATGTGATCATCACAGAATTTGCGTGTGAAAAGAAACAAAGATAAATTCTGGGCTGCAAACCATGCTTGCCTAGGATACTAATGTGATTTAGATACAGATCGAACACCTAGTGTATTAAGTTTTATTCAGAATGATTGAAGTCAAAGAACATGTTTATTCGATGGCAGACATAGGAATCAAATCAACACATCAACCTTTTACACTGACAAATCAGCTCTCTCAAAAGCCTTGCTCAAGAATTAGATTCGGTCCACTCTTTTAGTTGCACCAAGGCGGTGCTTGAACACTTGGATCTTTCCCAATTTTAAGGACTGTCTTTCCAATTGGAGTTGGTTAAGAAAACAAAGACCAGCCAATCAATTATCTTCTGTATATAAATGAAAACATATCTACTCACTGAAGAAAGCAAGTGATATAGATAATTCAAAGCAACTTGCCCTGCCCAAATTGGATTCAAAGTCTCGGCTACAACACGGTTATAGCCCACCATGCTTACAAGATAATATACAACTCAACTCAATAAAGTCTTGTCCTAACTATTGCGGATCAACCAAATAAATTACATTGTGCCATTGAGCTCTATCACGTGTCATATCTTTTGACAAACCACAAGCTATCATATCATTAATTAACTATCTCATTGACAGTGTTGATCTATGTTAAGAATAATCGAGTAGTATGTGTAAATTGTTAATAGTAAGAGGATGTATGTGTTATTATTATTATTGTAAGTTAACTATAAATACAAGTTATGTATGAGAGCTAGGTTAAGCTTTTGACCTCTCTCTGTTCCTCTTCAATATATTGTGTTAATCCTTTACAATTAACTTGGTATCAGAGCATGGTTTAATCCTAAATATATTTTGGATAAATTAACTTAATCTGTGGTGGTGGTATTGTTGATCATAGAAGTTACAGTGGTGGTGGTGGTGATACATTTGTTGTTGTGGTTGTGTGCTGTTGATCGTTGCTAGTGGCGAGTTTACTGTTTGTCATTGTTGGTGGTGGTGTAGTTGTGGTGGTCTGTCTGGTCATCGTGGTCGCTCGCTGTGGTGGCTGAGGCGCCGTCGTTCACTGGGGTGGTTGAGGCGCAGTCAATCGTTCGTTGTGGTGGTTGAGACGTAGTCAAAGATTCCCTCGCTGTGGTGGCTGAGGCGCAGTCATTCGCTAGTGTTAGCTGTGGTAGTTGAGACACAGTCGAAAATTAGGGCTACGGAAACCCTAATCGTGAAGAAGACAAGGTCTGGATAAAAAAAAAAAAAAAACCGAAGTCCGGTTCAGTTAACCTTAGACTGATTCAAACTGGTTCAGTCAGTGGTGACTCCGGTTCATCGGTCCAGTAACCTTCTGTGACCCGGTTCAGTTAGGTTTTGCACTGGTTCAGACCGGTTCAATCATCTTTCACTCCGGTTCATCGGTCTAGTGCATCTATTCTGTCCGGTTCAGCCTTCCAGCAGGCTTCTTGGGTCCGGTTCAGCCTTCTAGCAGACTTTTGAGGTCCGATTCAGCCTTCTAGTAGGTTTTTTGGGGCTGGTTCAGCCTTCTAGCAGCCTCAAGTGGTCCGGTTCAGCAGTCTAGAAGCTCTTTTCAGTCCGGTTCAGTCCTCCAGTAGGTCCAATTGACCCGGATTCTTATTGCAACACTTCTTATTTGCTATTTGCTACACTTCTTATTTTCTATTTGCTACATTATTATGGAACAAAAAAATCCCACGTTGCCTCCTCCTACTCTTATCAATGGTCCCATGACTTCTATCAAACTCAATGGGACTAATTATACTTTATGGTCCCGATCTGTTCAAGTCTTTCTTCGAGGCAAAGGATTTAAGAAATATCTGGTGGGTTCTAAACCCAAGGAGGACACTCCTGTGTATGATCAGTGGGAACAAGAGGATGCTCAGATTATTTCTTTATTGTTGAATAGCATAGAGCCCAGTATTAGCTCTTCTCTGCTCAATCTTGATACTACCAAAGAGATATGGGATCACTTGACCACTATGTATTCTGGTACAGGTAATTTTATCCGTGCGTATGAGGTGTGCAAGGAGTACTTCCGGTTGGAGCAGAGTACTCTATACCTTGCGGATTATTACTCTCATGTTCAGGGAGTCTGTGAGGAGATGAAAACTTACCATCCATTTACTACTGATGCAGCAGTTTGACAAAAGCAACAAGAGGACCTGAATGTTGTTCGATTTTTGGTAGGATTGAAACCTGAATATGAGACTATTCATTCTCAGATTTTAGGTGGATCTAGTCTTCCATCACTGCTGGAGGTTTTCTCTCGTTTACAGCGTACTACTCTGTCTACTCCTTCAATCATTGATTATGGTGTCTCCACTGATCGCTCAGCTCTTGTAGTTCCTAATAGCCATAGTGATGGTCATCGAGGTGGACGTGGTGGTCGTGGAGGTCGTACGGGTGGTCGTGGAGGTCGTAGTGGATCCCGTTCCTGTACTCACTGTGGCCGTGGAGGACACACTATTGATTTCTGTTGGGATTGACATGAAAAACCTTCTGGTATTGCTAATCAGGCTTTTTATCAGGATGACACCTCTATTGTTGCTTCCATACCTCCGTCAGCTCCACCAGACATTGGGTTGGTTACTATTGCACTAGGTCAAGAGGAATATACTTAGTTCCTGTCCCAGCAACAAGCTGTTTCATCTCCCTCCACTGTTACTTTTGCCCGGTCAGGTACTACTTCCACCTGTTTATTGTCCTCCACTCGCAGTCCTTGGATCATAGATTCTGGCGCCTCTGACCACATGACTAGTGCGTCTGACGTTTTCTCTACTTATCAGTCTGCTACTTCCACACGTAGTGTTACTCTTGCTAATGGTACTTGTTCTAAAGTTTTAGGTCTGGGAACTACTCACTTGAGTCCTAATATGTCCCTATCTTCCATGTTATTTGTTCCTCAGTTTCCTTTTAGTTTACTTTCCATTAGTAAGATTACCCATTTTCTCAATTGTTCTGTAATTTTTTATCCCTCTTATTGTGTCTTTCAGGATCTCAAGACAAAGAGAAAGATTGGTACGGGGCACGAAACTGGTAGCCTATATTACCTTGACTTTGATTTATCTACCCGAGCTTTACAAACCTCGTTGTCTCTTTTTCAATGGCATTGTCGTCTTGGACATCCTTCTCTCCAGAATCTGAAGCGTCAAGTTTCGAGTCTTAGTTATGTGTCGTCTTTGTCTTGTGAAGCTTGTCAACTTAGTAAGCATCACCGTGTGTCATTTCAGTTTAGAGTCAATAATCATGTGTCCAGTCCATTCTGATGTATGGAGTCCAATAAAGAATATTTCATGTAATAAATATCCTTATTTTGTGACATTTATAGATGACTATTCTCGTGTGACTTGGTTATTTTTAATGCAAGCTCGATCTGAATTATTCTCTATATTTGAGACTTTTCGTAAAGAAATAAAAACTCAGTTTGGTTGTCGTATATGTACTTTACGTTCCGATAATGCACGTGAATATGAATCTGATCTTTTTTCAGCTTACCTTAGTAAAACTGGCATTATTCATCAGACTTCTTGTGCTTACACCTCTCCACAAAATAGTGTTACTGAACGCAAGAACCGCTATTTGTTGGAAGTCACCCGTGCCTTGTTATTCCAGATGAATGTTCCCCGATATCATTGGAGTGATGCTGTTCTTACTACTTGTCATCTTATTAATCGTATGCCCTCCTCTGTGTTAAATGGACAAAGTCTATATGCGGTTCTGTTTCCTGGTAAGCCCTTATTTTCCCTTACTCCTAAGATTTTTGGTTGTGTCTGTTACGTTCACAATTTGGGTCCTGGATTTGACAAACTTGACCCTCGCGCTACCAAATGTGTTTTTCTTGGTTACTCCCGCACGCAGAAGGGGTATCGTTGCTACAGTCCTTCTCTGTACCGATATTTTACTAGTGCGGATGTCACATTTGAAGAATCTGTTCCATACTTTCCAGCACCTTCTCAGCCTTTGGATCTGGACTTTGGCTCCTCTCCTGTACCACCATCAGATATTTCGCTCCCCACTATGTTACCATCTATTTTACCTCTTCGTGTCTATTCTCGCCGTCCTCGCCCATTGACTGAAGTGCTCGTACCGTCTTCCTTGCTGCCTTCTGATCCAGGAACATCAAGTAATTTAGATTCTTTACCTATTGCTCTTCGCAAAGGTACTCGGTCGTGTGTTACTAATCATCCCATTTCTCATTTTGTTTCATATGATACCTTGTCACCTGTCTTCTCCTGTTTTACTTTCCAATTATCTGCTATATCTATTCCTAAGCATTTACAAGATGTATTATCTGATCCAGGTTGGAGGAAAGCTATGGAGGAGGAGATGGATGTCTTACATCATAATGAGACTTGGGATCTCATCCCTTTACCCTCTGGTAAACGAACTGTTGGATGTCGTTGGGTATATACTTTTAAATTTCATCCAGATGGTTCTGTGGAGCGTCTCAAAGCTCGGCTTGTTGCAAAGGGCTTTACTCAGACTTATGGTGTTGATTATGAGGAGACTTTTTCTCCTGTTGCCAAAATTTCATCTGTTCGTATCTTGATTTCTTTGGCTGCTAATCTTGATTAATCCTTGTTTCAGTTAGATGTCAAGAATGCCTTCTTACATGGTGATTTGGTTGAAGAGGTCTACATGGAGCAGCCACCTGGGTTTACTGCTCAGGGAGAGTATGGTAAGAGTGAGAGTGTATGTCGGTTAAAAAAATCTTTGTATGGTTTAAAGCAGTCACCGAGGGCATGATTTGGTAAGTTTTCAGATGCAGTTTTAGAGTTTGGTCTTTTTCGATGTCAAACAGATCATTCTGTGTTTCATAGGCAAACAGATGCTGGGTATGTCCTATTGGTGGTCTGTGTCGATGATATTGTGATTACTGAAAATGATTCTGAGGGGATTGCCAAGTTAAAATTATTTTTACAGGATCAATTTCAAAATTATTTTTACAGGATCAATTTCATACTAAGAATTTGGAAAAACTTAGGTATTTCTTGGGTATTGAGGTAGTTCGATCTAAACAGGGTATTTGTTTATTTCAAAGGAAATATGTACTTGACATGCTTGAGGAAGTAGGTTTGCTGGGTGGTAGACCGATTGATGTCCCTATGGATCCGAATCATAAATTATTAATGGATGATGGTGTATTGTTTGAGAATCCGGGTCGGTATCGCAGATTGGTTAGGAAACTTAATTATCTCATTATTACTCGACCGGATATTTCCTATGCAGTCAGTATAGTAAGTCAGTTCATGGGATGTCCTAGAGTACCACATTGAGAGGCAGTTACTCGTATTCTGCGATATCTCAAATGAGCTCCTGGACTTTGACTGTTATATCGAGCTAATGGACATCTTAGAGTGGAAGGTTTCTAAGATGCTGATTGGGTTGGCTCTCCTTCTGATCGGAGATCAACCACTGGTTATTGTACTTTCCTAGGAGGTAATGTTGTTTCATGGAAAAGTAAGAAAAAATCGGTGGTAGCAAGATCCAGTGCTGAGGCTGAGTATAGGGCAATGACACATACGACGAATGAGTTGACTTGACTACTACACTTCCTCCAAAAAATTGGGTTTCCAGTTCAACTTCCTTAACAGTTGTTCTGTGACAATCAGGCAGCTATTCATATCGTTGTCAATCCTGTGTTTCATGAGAGAACCAAGCATATTGAGGTTGACTGTCACTTTATTCGGGACAAGATAGTAGCTGGGGAGGTTACAACTCTATTTGTGAAATTTGAAGATCAGCTTGCAGATATGTTTATCAAAGCATTGAGTCGTACGCGTCTTACAGCTATTTGTTCCAAGCTTGGATTATATGATATATATAGTCCAGCTTGAGGGGGAGTGTTAAGAATAATAGAGTAGTATGTGTAAATTGTTAATAGTAAGAGGATGTATGTGTTATTATTATTATTGTAAGTTAACTATAAATACAAGTTATATATGAGAGCTAAGTTAAGTTTTTGACCTCTCTCTGTTCCTCTTTAATATATTGTGTTAATCCTTTACAATTAACTATCTACATTACTGCTCTCAATCAATAAATATCATATCACAATTTCTCAATGGTATATTAATATATCTTCTATAAACATGTCCAAACCACCTAAGTCGATTTTATCTTAATTGAACTCCTATTGGAGCTACTTCTGCTATATTATAGATATAATCATGCTAGTAAAAAAAAAATATGCATCTATCCTAATATTTGCAGTTTAGGCACGGTCAGTTTCTACTTTCTAAGCATATTGTTTCATAAACACACAACAATTTGAACCATAAATCATAGTTAATCTTATGGGTGTCTAGGTGTACTGATCATCTAATATACCAGATACAATCCTCTAAGTAATCTATTATGCTTCAATTCTATGAGTGATATGGTCTCTTATTTCATATTCCTTATCTATAATTGGCCCCAAATATCAAAATTGTTCAGTTTTTGGTATTTTGTCATCCTCAATACTTTGTATATATAGGTTCTATCCAATCCTCTAATTTACTGTCAGTTTTTACTTAAGTGACACTGATCAATATTACAGCGTTAGCAAATAATATGGTTGAACCATCATATTCCCTAAAAGCTTGAACTGATAGACTGGGGTGTAATATAAGTACATATCTAAGACTCCACCTCATGTCTAGCCCCCCCTTGGGTGGTGGGAAGGGGAGTACAAGATAAAAACTTACATTATACACCTCTTTATTAGTCTAAGCTTTTATAGTAGATAGTGGTTCAACAAATTTCAACCATGGAATCTCATCCTCAATGTGTCAAGTTACTTTGACAATTATCAAAGAAAAAAAACATTGATTTTAGAAGGAAGTTGATGTAAGCTTGTATCAATTGGAAATTTACTAGGCTCCACTGCATTTGTTATCATATGAGTCACCATCCTCGTACGTATCCTTGTTAATTAAAAGAAAAATGCGGCAGTGCCTTAAGTTTTTCGCAAGCAAGACCATTACATATTTTCTAGTATCATCACCAGAAGCATGTCATAAAAAAAGTTTAAGGACTAGGAGAACAACATGGCTGCTTGATTTGAGAATTCATTTACACATTTTCTTATACCAGGCAATTTCATACAAATTGCTAAAGGGAGTTGCAAAACCGTGATGTTGTGTGCACACCTTAAATTTGAATGCAAATTCAAATTAGATCGGAAAATATCTGAAATTAAATCCTACAATGTTAACATATGTCCAATTTACGAATTATATACCTGGTGCATTTTTCCCATTTTTATAGTACTTATCATCTATTGTTTCTCTATGCAGGCTTCTTGCTAAAGTCAACCATTTCTAAAGCACTTTTCGTCTTTGTTCGGGACATATCAGTCAGCTAATATTTTTATAGATTTCCAAAACAGCAATTGCCTGTTTCAATCAGTAGAGGTCGAAAACTCACATGACACTTATTCTATGACATTGCCAGTTCAACCTAACCATCACATTTCATAGTATAGATAAGGTTTAAAGAAACTTACCGGATTTGAGATACTGAGCAACTCTTCTCCCATCAATATTAGGAGCAATAAGTGATACTTTTCCATTCAACTTCCACAGAAGGATAAAAGCAATCAGGTATCTGAAATGAAAAATAACACGAGAAACCCCACAAGGAGAAGAACAAATGACTGCTTGTAATGGATTTTCAAGAATATTTTATGCGTTAGTTTTACCACATCATTGACGTACTCAGAAATCACAGTAGCAATTGCAGCACCACCTATGCCAAGACCACAGAGAAATATCAAAACTGGATCCAGTATAGCATTCAGTAGATTGCCAGCACCTGATAATTCAGGGAAGATGTTCGTGTCAGGTGGTCAACCAGCAATTATAAATGACAAAGACAAAACGGTAATTTGCATGTCTTTAGCACAAAACGCCATACCAAAATCCATGAAATTATCATTTTGTTGGTAATTAAAGGGATTCCTTGAAAGTATTTTCAGGATGTGTAGCTTTATGTTGGTTAGGCCTACATCTGGCCTTCCACTATCGGAAGGAAAATTGATTTCTGACTCCCAGAACTTAGATGTACCGCTCACCAAGAAAAGTTCTATCATTACACAAGTTAATCATTCCAAAATTAGATCAGCTATAACATGACAAGATTAACTATTATCAAATTTCTTGAACATAATCTGGACCCTTTATTACATGGGAACACAATTCGAAAAATACAAACATATCAATAATGTAACTAGAAAACACGGGTTAGATGTGTTTCACAGTTCATATTAGTATTCATTATACAAACAAATCAAGCAGTTAGGCAGTGACAACTCAAACACAAGAAAAGTAATTAATTGATTTGGATGAGATTTTTCACATATAAACCAGCTGTGTCAAAGAGTAGTTCAGTGAAGTTGTAGCTTTAATGACAACTGATTGAAGTTTAAAACAAATCATGTCAAGTACCCATAGAGTACATCAAGGCCCTCATTTTCATAAGATAAGGCCATTAATCAACGATGGTAGAAAGGTTGGAGAAGGATTGGGCCAAAACTCTGGCCTTATTACACAGAATGGCTGCCCAGAGTTGAACCCCCATTCTCATGCTTGATAATCATCGTTTTACCATCACACCAAGTAATGGTTCTTCCAAAAACACAGTAGAGATAAGATTCTTTGTAAAGGTTGATTGCCAAGTGTCGAAATTAGCTGATTGATGAAGTGAGTTGAAATGACCAGGACATTGATTCAGGTGTCAACTTTGGGTTGTAAAACACTTTAATGAGTGAATTGTTAACATGTTTTAGTACTTGCCAACTGCATACAGAGGTGTTTTTGTATCCTTAAATCCACGGAAAGTGCCTTGAGCAGCAAGTGCTAATACAATTGGTGGAGCACCAAAAGCCCTCAGGGTAAGAAATTGCTCAGCTGGTATGCGCATTGGTGAATCCTGTACAACAGCAAACCAAGGTGAACCCAATCAGGCAAAGTTGTCAAGAAATACTAAAGACATGCAACACATACATTTACTCATTGAAGACATTTTCAAGAAATGTAGGCTTTGGTAGAATATCAATATAGAACTTTTTGTTGGAGTTATAGCAGCCTAGTTTATTATTATTAAAGTTTTCCCTTTTTTTTTTTTTTATCCTTATTGTAACTTTCATTGACTATATATATACGGGGGCTCTACACTTAGTTTGTATCCCATTCATTCACAAATATTGCTAGTTGGTATTAGAACCACAACCCTAACTCTAACCCTAACCCTTGCCTCAGCCAAAGACACAGCCAACTCCACCAATTGCCTCCGGCAGCAATCTTACCCAGCCAAAAAATCAGCAACCCAATTAAACCTCAACCACAGTCCACCGACTGACCAGCAACACCACCGACTGACCAGCAACCCCAGTAACCTCTACTCCACCGACTGACCAGCATACACATCAACCACATAGTCGTATACCTATACCAGCGACCAGAGCACTCCATTAAACCAAGCAATTCAATCACCGACCAAAGCACTCCACCGACGAGTACACTCCACCAATAGAGGTAAGAAGCCCACTGTCCAACGTAGAGACAAACCCCAAATAATCATATACCAGCCCATTAAACATATACCAAACCAGCCCACTGTCCAACCAAACCCCATACATCCCACAACCCAGCAAACCCAAAAATAGCAACCAGTGAACCCAAACCACAAGACCAGCCCAGCCCCCTAGCCTACTGCTGGGTCACTACCCAGCCCACTCATCAACCCACTGTCGGGTCGCATTTTTTCATTGTAACTTCGTCATTCGCACTCTTCGTCACAGTACTGCCAGGTTGCAATATTTAGGACTGTTTGAAGAGGGATTGAATTCTCTTTTCCGCTGATTTGCTCTTGATGCATTAGATCATTTATTTATATTTACTGGATTTCTGGGCACCGAGACCTGATTATTTGGGAGCTTTCTTGACCTTCTTTATCTGTCGCTACTGTTCGACTGAAGGTATATTATTCTCCCTTATTTTATCCCTCCATTTATCTTAGAGTTATTTTTCTGTCACGAGTGTCCTAGTATTGCTGTTGATATGACTACTACTGAAGGACTTGAGACCCCTACTGTTGACACCTCTACCATTGAGACCTCTATTGGTACTTTCACTTTTATGTTTGACCAGTAGACAATGCCTACTGGCACAGTTGCATTACCAGCACTACCGAGCATGATCTCTCAAAAAGTTACGGCATAGTTGTTGAATGGCGTAATTTCGCTGAGTGATCTAACTCATTCCAACTTTTCTTAGGTCGTGTAGGGAAGCTTGGTTGCCTAACGGGATCTCACCCAAAGCCAAATGATGCTAACCCTGGATATTTTGAGTAGTTCTCTGAGACCTACGCCATTCTTGGATGGTTATTTGGCTCGATAGAGCCATCTATTTGCAGGATTCACCAGTTTCATAGTTCTGTTCCGAAACTATGGAGCGCATTATCAGAGATGTATTTCCAGTCAGAATGGGGAGTTCGTGTTTATGAGCTTTCTTAAGAGCTCTCATATGCTCGACAGGGAGATATGACCGTTCAGGATTATTATGGTCATTTGACTCAGTGCTGACTTGAGTATGAGACTCTACGTCCTCTTGTTGCTATTCCGAGGATAGAGCCCGTAGGAGAAGCATTCTTGCATACTCGAGAGTAGGAGGACAGGATTCACAAGTTTCTTATGGGGTATGGGACTTCGTGATGAGTTTGAGGGACCTCGTTCCCAGATCCTGTCGTTGCTGAGCTTTTCGATCCTTTATGAGGTGTATGCGATGATTGAGCAGCATGAGCACCGTGTCCGTATTGCATCACTCCCAATTCTGACCTTAACTCCTCAGGTCGACCAGATGGCCCTTGTAACTACTCGTTCAGGACCCTGAGCTCGGGGTGGACAGTGCTCGAACTAAGGCCGTCAGGGTGTCCCAGATTAGCATAGATAGAGGGATTCTCCTCAGTGTGATTATTGTGGCTGATCAAGACATCTTAGGGCTACTTGTTGGAAGCTCCATCCAGAGCTTAAGTAGCCTTCTCATAGTCGTACTGCTGCCATTGTTGAGGCACCACCATCTACAACTGTTGCTTTTGCTACTACTGCTGTTGTTTTTCCTTGGCAGCGTGATATAAATGCTATCACTTTTTCGCTTGGATATACTTATGTCCGCTCTAACTTCTCAGAGTCCGACTACTGCTGTTGTCACCACTACAGGTATACCTCGTGTCTTTCATGCTTGTGCCAGTCTGTCTCTCCTTTGGATGCTGGACCTGGGTGCGATTGGTCACATGACAGGTGAGGCTCATCACATCACCACTTTTGACAAGTAGTTACATACACTGGTTCAGCAAGCAGATGGGACACATGTCCCTATTGTTAGTAGGGGTACATTCTGCCTCCCATATGGCTTTACATTACATTATGTTTTTCATATGCCAAAGTTGGCCATGAATCTATTATCTATACATCAGTTAGCTAGAGATTTTCATTGTGCAGTTGTGTTCTTATCTGATTCATGTTGTTTGTAAGACCTCAGTACCAGGAGGATTATTATCATGGGACATGAGAGAGATGGACTGTATTATCTAGGCGATCTACCTTCAATTTTACCAGTTCCTCCACCTACATCACTTGCACTTGCTTTGTTTTTATCTGTTCCTAGCTTGCATACTAGTATTTTACCTAGTAGTTGTCGTTATGATTTTTCATCACAAACTATTCAATTGTGGCATGACCGTTTTGGACATACAAATTTTAAATATTTATGTATGTTGTTTTTTGCTTTGGGCAATGCTTGTGTTGGTGGTAAACTTGATTGTATTATATGTTTTGGATCTTCTCTCAAACACTGGAATGCTGGGATACAAACCAACATCATCACCCATGATTCCAAACCTGAAACTTACTGCTGAAGGTGAGGAGTTGAGAGATCTGACTGTCTATCAGATGTTGGTAGGTAGACTTATCTACCTAACTAACACTAAGCCAGACATTTCATTCGTTATCAACCAAATTAGTAAGTTCATGCACAGACCATGTCAGTCTCATCTTGATACAGTTTATTATGTTCTTCGGTTCCTCAAGTCTTGTCCTGGACTTGGGTTGTTCTATGCATCAGGATCTCATACTAGTTCTCTAGCCTGTTATTCAGATTCAAATTATGGGGGAGCGTGTGACGATTGATCTACTATGGACTTTTGTACTTTTTGAGGGACTTATCTTATCTCTTGGAAGAGCAAGAAGCAGTCAATTGTCTCTCACTTGTCAACAGAGGCAGAGTATCGGGCACTGACACTGGTACTTGACACATGTGAGATTATCTGACTACGATCAATTCTTAGCGAGTTGGGATTTTCAGTGACTCTTTCATCTATGTTATATTGTAATAATCGATCTGTTATTCAGCTCACTTCTGACTCTGTATTATACAAGAGGACGAAGCATATAGAGATCAATTTTCACTTCCTTTGGGAGAAGCTTAGCAGTGGTATTGTCACTCCATCGTTTGTGGGGACCAGTGATCAAGTTGTGGATATTTTCACTAAACCTATCACTCTATCCATTCTTCGGGACTCCGTTGTCAAGTTTGACTTAGTTGACATTTTTATGCCTAACTTTAGGGGGAGTGTTGGAGTTATAGCAACCTAGTTTATTAGGGTTTATTAAAATTTTCTTTTTTTTTACTTTTTTATCCATATTGTAACTTTCATTGGCTATATATATACGGGGGTTCTACACTTACTTTGTATTTCATTCACTCACAAATATTTCTAGACTTCTTGTTTCAAACTGTAGAAGTTAGTAAATGGTGACAGCATCTAGCGTGCATGCGTGAGAGTGTTTTTCTGGGTTCTCAACCATCTTTACATAAAACCCCTCCCAACATTGGGCTAAGATACAAAACTAAAAAGACTTGGTTCTGGTTTTATACCCTCCAACCTTATTCAGAATTTAGCTCCGACTTTCCTCGCCCATCCCTTTCGAATGATTTAGTCTAATTTATTGGCACACTCTGCCAAAAACCAACCACTGCCCTCTGTTCAAGTACCTTACTATTCAACAGAGCTTTTTTCTCATCTTTTTTGGGACTCTATGCACCCTAAATTGTGAAGCATATTGATACTGGACTCTGCACCGAGTATGACAATCTCCGTGAGAATTAATTATCATTCAGACTATTGACTTCAAAGATTTTAACATAGTTTAATGTATGAAACTTGGATGTTAAAGCAAAACACCAAAACTGCTCGTGACATCTTGATGGTCCAACATATTCCATACAAAGTTAGATTTTATATATCTAGATGACTAAGATAGAAATGTCAAGGATTGAATATGAAACAGAAAAGCAGCATGCCACCTAGATCTATGGATTTCCCTAATAATTGCTCACATCTTACAATGCCCAGAAATTGGATAACTTATGATTATGAGTTCACAGTAAGGCAACCCCCGCACTACAAAATATTTCCCTCTCACTAATTGAGCATATACATAGGAGCCTCAAAAGCTCGGATCCATAACATGTCAATATGGGATTCTTTGTACATCTTAACATTAAAATCCCAGATTTGCGGCAAGAAAAAAGGAATGGAGAGTCTCGTGAAATGTTTTAGCATAAAGGATTAAATCAGTAAACAGACAGGAAAAAGATCGAGTGAACAAGCTGACAGTGCTGCATGACAAAAGTCAAGGCATGAAGGAACATAGACTGTAGCGGTGATTAGAAAAAAAAATTAGCGTGATGATTAAAATCTTGCTACACCCTAACCTTGACAAGAAGAAAGTTTTATCCCAGCCAAACATAATACAATGCTTTGCCATTTTAGTTGAGTTGTGTTCATATTCATAAATGCCTACTTATATAACATTAAGATTCCTACTGGAAGAGCCAGCCCGGATACCAAGAATCTGTCATCTTAGGTGGACAGCTAGCATCAAAATTTTAAATAACCCCATCTGTAGACACCCAATTGAACTGAGAAATGAGAAAACTCTACAGGGTATTCACATGGAGAGACAGGCATTATAGACGGACCAGGGAAGGCCAGAAGATTGTATGTTGTTTGTATGACACAATAAACATATGGCTAAGTGGTATGTGAACAAAAACAAGGCTGATCTCTCTCTCTCTCTCTCTCTAGGAATAAATATACGCACATGTACATGTATATAGCTTTATTAACAGTGATTGCATAATGAGAACTAACACACAAGTCCTTCAGAAACTGAATATTCCATTTCCAGTTTAAATTTCAGAAATCATTGGCATTTCTAATTGTAATTCCTTTTCCCAGCCAAAAGATTTTAAGTGTGACAAATAATGATTAGAGTATCTCAAGTCTCAACTACATGAATGCAATGCTTCCAATTAGGTTTTCTTACAGGTAAAAATAAGAAGAAATGAAAAAGCCTATCAATGGATTCAAAATAACCAGAATAAAATTTTAACATATAAATTGCGACATTAGAAAGCATTGGGAAACAAATTTGTGTCTTGTAGAGGAAATCCATGATTAGCGAAGTAAGACATACAACAGGTATACCCATGGTATTCATGAAGAAACCCACGCCAGCAGAAAGTACTATAGCTTCTGCAATGCCAAGGCCAGCAGCTAGTGCTAAAGAAGTTGACACTGAAGGAAGTTGTATCTTGCTTTGGGGTTCAGCCATGCGATCTTAACAAAAAGCCACACAACAAAGCCTTCACTAGATTAATGCAAATTATAATGCCACAAATATAATTCAAGTGATCAATAAATTCAAATTGTGCTAGCCCTAAACAAAATTACCTTCGACAATTTGATTAGACACATTGGTGCTCTTATTAACCAATGCTTGCTCTTCGGCAACGAAGGAGGTTGTGATGTTGAGCAAAGGAATATTAAACAATTTGGAAACGAGGTTAAACACTGAAATCGATACACCAACTGCTGCCAGTTCAACTGATCCTATAATACAATGAAAGACAATAAAACCACGCACATATGAAGATAATCATATTACACCTAATGTAGCACATCAAAATAATGGAAGAAAACTGGCACAAACTGCCGCTAAAGCAGTTCATCTTCATTGTCAACATCCATGCATAAAGTAAATATTACTCATGCTGCCCACAAACTAAGCAAGATAACCCAGTCTTCACATGGACCAAAAATTTTCAACTCATTATCGACAAGCCCAAATGTCAGTGTCATTATAATTATCTAGTGAAACAAGTGAAAAGCGGGCAAAAAAGTCAAATTCGAGCGATAATAACCCAGTACAACTTGAACGTCTGGTAAATTCAACTCAAACTAATAACATTTCAGAATTAAGTACGTAAGATGGAATGAAATACCCAAATGACCAACAAATGCAGTATCGACGAGGGAAGCAATAGGATCAGCGGCAAGAGCCAATGCAGCTGGCAATGCAATTGAAAGAATCTCCAATCCAAGTGCATCAAATCTTAGCCCCTTACTGCGAAAATCAATCAAACAACTAAAAATTTCCAATGCACATAATCAAAACCTAAATACAAGTAAAAAAAACTAGGAGACAGAGTGTACCGATAGTATTGAAGACGTAGAAAGAACAAATTGAAGAAAGATGAGTCGGAATGCGGGTTTGGGTCCGGACTCTTCAGCCGATTATCAGATATAGGAGGCTTGGATTGGGGGGTTGAGGTTTCAAGTGGAGTACCAAGGTTTTTTCGAGGTAATGATTTAGGGACTGTCCGAAGATGAGCTGAAAAATTAGGGATTCGTACGAGTATTTGAGGGTTATGAAACAGGTTGGTTGAATCGCAAAAACAACTATAGTTATGGCTATGCTGTGGTGTGTGGATACTGAGGAGGTGACTGTGAGAGAGGCCAGTCGCCATGGCTGAATTCTGGAGGAAAAGAGAAAGAAGAAGATCTCTGTACGAGAGAGAGAGAGAGAGAGAGAGGTATCTGAAGAAACCCGGGAACGAAATATCTGTTTTTATTCTATCAACGAATTAACGGCTCGAGTACCATCTTCAAAAAAGAAATCTCTAAATCTATAATATTCCAAGTAATTACAATAAAGAATTAATTTATCTATATATTAAAAGAATTCATTTAAGGGAGAAAGTGTTGAGGAAATGTTTCTCTCCTTATATTTTATTTTCTCTTAATTTTAAAATAAATGTAAGTAATTTCAACTTTTTAGTAATTGCTCCACCTATTTCTTATGATTTTTATTAATTACTTTACATTTAAATTTTGTATAAAGTATCAATATAAAACATTAATAAGTAGGCTTCTAATAATGGTAAAATAGGGTAGGAGAATGAGTGACAACGTGGTGAGAGTAAGAAAGATAGTGACAATGAAGAAATATTTATAAATTTCGTATATCGCATAGGACGAAACTAAGCTCGATTTTTATTTTTGAGATCTTTGTTCAATAGATAAAACTTTTTTACCCTCTTACGATTTCGTCTCGTAGCATTTTACAAATTCCATCCAAGTTAATGACAAATATGTTTAACCCATTTAATTTGTCAGTTGAAATAGGTCAAACATATGATCATCATTTCACATTCTATTCAAATTAATGGCAAGTGTGATCAATTCACTTAATCAAAATACATTTTTTACCCAAATTTAAACATCAACAGGACGAAAATACTTTTCTTTTTCAATATTATTATTTTTTTAATATTTGAAATTAGCATATGTTACCAAAAAATATCTTTTCAACACCACACCTTATATTATCCAATTATAAAGTGAGATGTGTTTAGTTCTATTATATTATTTTACTTGATGGTACCACAAAATATCTAAGGATGAGCTCGGCTTCCCAGGTCATCCAGCTCTGGAGCTCAACTCGTCAGGATCACATGTGGACCTCAACCTCATACCTCAACTCTTTGTATCCATACCTTACGAAAGTTTGTTCTGGATCCCTCCATTTTTCCCATCTTTTTGGCATTAATCACCCAACTGGCGCGAGTCTTGTTGCGCAATAAGGGGGAACTGTTACAGCTAAGGGGCGAGAAGCTCACCCTAGATCAAGCTAGCCCTAGGAAATATCTATAAATAAGAGAGCCTTCAAGAAAGGATATAGTCATTGTAGCCTTGAAAAATATTCTCTATAAATCATTCACAATAGATTAATATATTCAAGAGCAAGAAACTCCCTTGAGAGTGGATTAGCTGAGCTCTCGAGTTGGTGAACCACTATAAACACTCTGTGTAACCCCCCCCCCCCAAAAAAAAAAAAAAATACTTAGAAAATCCTATTCCCAAGAGCCTTGGAGCTCAGATTGAACCAAATTCGACCATTCAGTGCACTTCAAACCCACAACATCGCTCAATTGTGTTAAGAACATCATCAGTTGGCGTCGTCTGTGGAAATGACTGTTTCCCGATAAAAAATATATTGATTTCCTTCAATAATTGATGGTTTCTACACGCAACATGAACAAAGTACAAGCAAATCTTCCTCAATTGCAGAACCAACAAGAAGCTACCACTGGGAGGCAGCAAGGAAATCTTCACAATTTCTTGCCTACACCTGAAGTTGATCCCCTTGTAGTGAATCCCACACCTAACAACGAATTAGAAGCTCTTTGCCTGGCCAATCAACATCTCCTCCAACAAAATAAGGAGCTGTTGAATATCCTCCAGCATCCACAAAGAGCTCAGCCAACCCAAGACGATCCCCCTCAGAGGGACTGTCATCACGACAACCCCCCGAGGGACATCACCGAAGGAGATGAGCGTAGCCAAATGGTGGGCAATGGCCATTGTCGAATTCGTAGAAATAAGGATGACGAGGAAGTACAAAGTCAAAACAAGAAAGTTTATAATAATGAATTCCCTCTGTTTCAATAGGAAAGGAAAAAATAATATTAGGTGCAATGCTTCAAAGACATTCAATAAGAGCTCAACCATATGAAAGAGAGCTGTTAAAAGCAAAACTCCAGTGACTATGGAAACCTTAGTTCAACAAACTGAGTCCTCATTTACCACACAAGTGCTGCACTTTTATCTCCCACCTAAATTCAGAATGTCTTAGATGGAGACCTTCGATGGAACAAAAGATCCTATGGATCACCTCAACACCTACAAGAATCAAATGGAGCTACATGGATACCAGGACTTGGTACGATGTTGGGCCTTTGCCATCACTTTGAAAGGTTCATCCCTAACATGGTTCAATAGTCTGCCCCCCACATCTATCTCATCCTTCAGAGAGCTCTCTATCTCCTTTGTATCACACGTCATAGGAGCTCAGACTTATCAAAATCGAGCTATCATCTATTGAATGTGAAGCAGGGACCCAATGAAAGTCTGCGGAGTTATGTTCAAAAGTTTAACTCAGAATCCTTGAAAGTGGATGTCCCTGATGAGAAATTTGTCATCACTGCCTTTATTGTAGGATTGAGAATCCAGTCAAAGGACCTGATGGTCTCTATCTCAAAAAATCCATAGGTAAGTATGACAAAAATCCTCACCAAGGCAGAAAAGTACATCAATGGAGAAGAAGCACTCCTCTCCAAGGTAGGGACCACATTCACGCACAAAGAGAAGGAAAAAAAGAAAAACCAAAGTCCCAGAAAAAAAAAAGTAGAGATAGATCTCTACGAAAAAAACAGGGACCGCTCTCCAAAAAAGAGAAGAGATGTTAGAGACTGCCTTGGTCCACCACCGCAGGAATTGCAGCCAAGATTTGCACCTCGACAGTACACTCCCCTCATAGCCACAGTGTCTCAGGTCCTTTACGAGATTCAAAATGAGAAATTTCTTAGGTGGCCATTTCGAATGAAGATAGATCCTGCGAAAAGGGACTCTTAGAAATACTGCGAATACCACAGGGATCATGGCCATCTCACCGATGATTGTATCCAATTGAAGAAGGAGATCGAGTTCCTGATCCAATGAAAAAAATTACGCCGCTTTGTGGCGCAAGACAATCATAATCGAGCTCAACCACCTCTAGCACCCTAGCAACAAAACCTTGTGCAACATTAGCAACCTCTAAGAGAAATCAGAGTGATATTCGGAGGATTCGTTGGAGGTGAAAAGCCCAGCTCAGCCAGGAAGGCTTATTTGCGCAAAGTTAGAACTGACAAAATGCTGGAAGTACCCACTGTCTCCAAAACACCTCAGCTAAACAAAGACATCACTTTTACAAATTTGGACCTGGAGGGGTACCAACATCCCCATGATGACCCTTTGGTGGTAAGGGTCATCATCGCTAACAAGACCATTCATAGGGTCTTAATTGACAACGGGAGCTCTATGGACATCATATTCGCATCTGCCTTCGACAAGATGGATATAGACATAGATAAACTTGAGTCAGTAAGAGCTCACCTCTTGGGATTCTCAGGGGATAGAGTGCTACCACTGGACTCAATCCAGCTTGTGCTCACAATGGGAGACCCTCCTTGTCAATCCACCACCACTGTGAGGTTTCTAATGGTTGATGCACCTTTAGCATACAACATTCTGCTAGAAAGACCTTCCCTAAATGCCATGAGGGCTATTCCTTCTGCTTACTACTTCGTCATGAAGTTCCCTACAGAAAACAAAATTGGAGTGGTCCGAGGAGACCAGGGTGTAGCACAAGAGTGCTACATGACGTCCAGGAAAAAAAAGAGGTCGAGAATATCCAGCTAGATGAGCTCGACATGAGAGATGAGCTGCAAACTAGGCCAATGCCATTAGAAGAGCTGGAGCCTATTTAGCTTGATGAGAAGCCATAACACATGGTATATGTGGGATCTAAGCTAAACAGTAAATTTGGAGACCTCCTGATTCAATTCCCTAGAAAAAAATATGGAGGTGTTTGCCTAGAAACAAGAAGATATGAAAGGAATTAACCCCTCAGTCATCACACACAAGCTCAACGTGAATCCAACCTCCAAGTCAATCAAATAGAAACGAAGAAGTTTTGCCCCAGAGCGTAAAAAATCAATCAATGAGGAGGTCAACAAACTTCTTCACGCCAAAGCCATCAGAGATGTGAATTATCCGACTTGGATAACAAATGTGGTCCTAGTCAAAAAGGCCAATAGCAAGTGGTGCCTCTGCATCTACTTCATCGACTTAAACCGAGCTTGCCCTAAAGACAGCTTCTCTTTACCTCAGATCGACCTGATTGTAGATGCCACAGCTAGGCATGAACTCCTCAGCTTCAAGGACACTTTTTTTGGGTATAACCAAATCAGAATGGACCCTAGTGACCAAGAGAAGACCTCATTCGTAATTGAGCAGGAGATATACTGTTACCAGGTCATGCCCTTTGGACTGAAGAACGCCGGAGCTACTTACCAGCATTTGGTAAATCAAATATTCCAAAAATAATTCAGAACATCAATGAATGTGTACATCGATGACATGCTGGTGAAATCATTGAAAGTCAAGCTCCATATTGGGCACTTTGAAGAATCTTTCCAAGTCCTTAAAGAGTACAAGATGAAGCTCAACCCCGCCAAAATTTCCTTTGGGGTCTCTGCTAAGAAGTTCTTGGGTTTCATAGTCAACAGCAGAGGAATCGAGACAAACTCAGAAAAAGTCAAAGCAGTGATGGACATGCAACCACCGTCCAACACGAGGGAGGTCCAATGCTTAACAGGAAGGATAGCGGCCCTAAGCTGCTTTGTCTTCAGATCAAATGACAAGTGTCAGCTCTTCTTTCAACCTTAAAAAAGGCATTCCATTGCGAAGAAGCATTCAAAGCCCTCAAATATTATTTGTGCTCACCCCCAATTCTAGTAAGTCATTTGGAGGGGGAAATGCTCACCCTCTACCTTGCTGTTTTGGATTTCTCAACCAACGCAACACTAGTAAGAGAGTAAGACAGAGCTTAGAAACTAGTTGTAGTACAACTCTGAAGGGGTAGATGAGAGATATCCAAAGATAGAGAAACTGGTCTTAGCTCTAGTTACGATAACAAGAAGACTCAGACCATACTTCTAAGCTCACACCATTGAGGTCCCGATGGACCAATTAATGAAGCATGTGTTGCATAAACCAAAATTTTCAGGAAGGATGGTCAAATGGGCCATAGAGCTCAATGAGTTCGATATCAGGTGCAAAACTAGAATTGCAATCAAAGGACAAATTCTGACAGATTTTATCGCAGAATTCACTACAGCCTCAGAGGTACATATGGAGGCAACCCAATTGTACCCGACCTTCCTACATGGAAGCTTTCGATAGATAGAGCTTCCAACGCCCAAGGAAGTGGTGCGGGGCTGATGTTAACATCCCCTGATAGAACAGATGTCGAGTATGCCCTCATATTCAATTTCAAGGCTTCAAACAACGAAACATAATATATAACTGCCATCGCTGGATTTAACTTAGCTCACTCAATGGAGGCAAAACAGCTTTAAATCTATAGCGATTACCAACTCGTGGTAAAACAAATAGAAAAGACCTATGAGGATAAGGGAGAAAAGATGATCCTATACCTAAAAAAGGTACGGGAACTGATAAAGAAATGCGTATAAATCAAAATCAAGCATGTCCCCAGAGTTGAGAATTCTCGAGCAGATGCTTTAGTAAGACTTGCAACGGCCTCTTAGGAGAGCCTGAACAGGTTAATCCTAGGAACACCTAGCTGAACCATCGGTGAGCCATGACGAAAAAGAAATGTTCCCTGTATTAGCCCAGCTGAGCTGGATGGACCCAATCAAAGAATACCTTCAGAATGGAACTTTGACAGTAGATCCCAAAGAGGCTATTAAGCTAAGAGCCAGGTCCTCCAGATTCACAATCCTATAAAAAAAACTTGTATAAACGAGGTTTTTCAGCACCTCTCCTTAAATGTGTAGGAGACGAGGATGCTAATTACATCCTAAGGGAGATCCATGAAGGCATTTACGGTAATCTTATTAGAGCTCGAGCTTTGGTAGGAAACGTACTAAGGCAAGGATACTTTTGACCCACTCTACTCAAAGATGCTACAAATTTGGTTAAAAGATATAAGATCTGCCAGTTGCACGCTAACATCCCACATTGTCGTATAGAGCTCCTCACCTCGGTGGTAAGCCTTTGGTCCTTCCAATAATAAAGGTTGGACATACTTGGGTCTTTTCCCACTAGTAATGGACAGTGCAAGTTTGCTATTATTGGAATAGATTACTTCGCCAAATGGGCATAAATGGAGCCTTTGACCACAATTACAAAGCAAAAAGTCCAAAACTTCACCTGAAAATCCATAATCTACAGGTTTGGAATACCCAGGGCAATTGTCTGGGACAATGTGAGGCAGTTTGACAATCCCAAGTTTAAGAAGTTTTGTGCAAAACTGGGAATAAAAAATTACTTATCTGTTTCAGCTCATCCGCAATCGAACGGACAAGCAGAAGTGACTATTCGAACCACAAAAACAACTCTGAAGACTAAGCTAGAAGCCCTAAAATGGAAATGAGTGGAGCACGTCCCAAAGGTGTTGTGGGCTTACAGAACCATAGCCAAGACGACAACTCAGGAAACTCCATTCGTTTTAGCATTCAGAACTGAGGCAGTAGAACTTGTAGAGGTCGATATTCCATCCCTCAGGACGAAGCTCTCAGATCTTGAGCACAACAATGACCCATTTATACTTAAACTCGACTTCTTGGATGAAAATAGGGACAAGGCTTTACAACGCATTATGAGTTACTAAAGAAAAATAACAAGATACTATAACAAGAGGGTCAGACACATAAGCCTCAAAGTCAACAATCTGGGGCTCAAAAAGCTTCTTCTTGCAAGAAAGGACCCCATTCATGAAAATTTAGCAATTGAGAAAGTCCTTAAATCATCTCAATGGTAGTCAGACTCGGGAACTACGAGTTGCAAACAGAAAAAGGAAAAGTCTTACCCCACTCTTGGAGCGTAGAACATTTGAAGAGATTTTTTCAGTAAACTCTTGTAAGAAGGTCATCATCAATGCAATGACAAGTTACATCTCAGTCACGCATTTCACTTGCAGCTTAAAGCTAAACGATGAGCTCTTCAGCTCATAAATAAACGATGAACTCTTCAACTTATAAACTAATGATGAGCTCTTCAGCTCATAAATAAACGATGAACTCTTAAACTCATAAACTAACGATGAGCTCTTAAACTCATAAACTACGATGAGCTCTTTAGCTCATAAATAAACAATGAACTCTTCAGCTCATAAATAAACAATGAGTTCTTCAGCTCAAAAATTAACGATGAGCGCTTCAGCACATGAATAATCAATGAGTTTTTTAGCTCATAAATAATCAATGAACTCTTCAGCTCATAAATAAACAATGAACTCTTTAGCTCATGAATAAACGATGAGCTCTTAGCTCATATATAATCAATGAGTTCTTCAGTTCATAAACAAACGATGAGCTTGCCGACTTATAAACCAATGATGAACCCTTCAACTCATGAACAAAATAATGAGCTCTACAACTTGAAAACATAGCAACCAACAAAGTAAAATTGCAAGAAAGTAAGCAAGGCAGAAAAAAGAGACTTTTATTCATCAACACGATGGAGTACAAGGAAAAGAAAAGGAAAAAGTCCTACTTCCCTCTAGGCCTTCTCTTCAGCTCAAATATTTCCTCTTCCAAATGAGCATTCACAGCCTACAAACGAGCATTCTCTTCCTTCAGCTCGTCACGTTCTTTCTCCACTTTTGTGACTAACTCCAAAAGTTTCAACTCAACAACAGAGAATAAAATATGATCAAAAGGAAAATCAGATGGCTGAGTTGAGAAACCACTCCTTCTACGTTTCCTCAAAGAAGTGGCAACGTCCTCATCCTCATCTCATTTAGTAGAAGAAGAGTCTACATTGTAATCAAGAGAAAGAGGATACAAGGCAAAATCCAAAGCAGCGGCAGAACCACTATACCAAAGAAGATTGATTAACTATTAAAATTATTATTTTATTATATTTAATGATTGATTAATTGTATATTATTTGTGATTAAATGTGTTAAATTCCTTGATTTTCTAGTTTGATATTTTTTCTAGTTGTTTAGTTTATTTTGCAAGTAAATTAGTTGATTTAAAGTAATAATGGATAATGCAAGTGAAACAATCACTAGATGAAGAATCATAATTGATAAGGATTGAAGAGTCAAGATTGAGATTGGAAGACTTGAATATATAACAACAATTTAATCCTTATAAGAGTTCAAGTTGAAAGAAAACTCATTTAGAATTGAATTAGAAAAATATCTTAGAAGATAAGGATTTGACACGTCTTCAGTATTTTGGTCATAAATTTTGACTCTGATATCCGATTTACTTGATCTGTGGAGGTTGGAAAGAAGACTTTAAGGGATACAAAAGTGTATTTTACTAAATTTTTGTGATTCAGCCTCTAAATATGCGAAATTCAAGATCGAAGTCTAGACATATTTTGTGCCCACGCCCCAAAGATTTTATACACGGAATTTAACCTTACAATACTTCTTTTTGGGAAAGGAATTCCTTCCAAGCCAACCTTAGATGTCCTACCTATATCTAGGATTTATTTTTAGTATAAATAGAGGTTCTCATTTAGAGATTATAATTATTCTTTTTTCCATCTTTTTATTTTGATTTTAGTTAGTAATGTCTGCCTAGAAGGCTAAGCTAGGGCTAGGGGAGAACCTCTCAATGAAGTACAGTAATATTATTGATTCTGATTTTAATGATTTATGATGTTTTGTTAATTTAACTTCTGATCTATTAGCAAAGTTTTTGCTCTGTAAAAATCTTTGAGTCGTTGTGTCATGTACATCGATTGCTTAAATTTTCCTGCAAGTAAATAACTGGTTATTCCATGCTTAAGGTAAATATCATTATTTCGTAAAATAATATAATTGGATGATTATTCAGGTTCTTAATAATCTTTTGATTATAACTTTTGATATTCTTACTTGATTTGTTACTCGAATCAACCGACATCTGATTCTTGTCTCAAGTAAATATTTGAGTATTTAATCATTATTGTATGGAATTGAAAGAGAGTACCTGATGCTCTAGTATTTTTATTACTGTTTTAATTATTTAAATCAACTTTCTTTGCTCAATAATTTCCTAAATAAATCATTTATTTTTAAGTTTATTTAAGTATTTGTGTGATTGTTTTCTTATTACAATTTCTTGAGGATTCGACCTCGGACTTTCGAGTATTATATTACTTCGTTCAACCTGCGTTTGGGTTTACAATATTAAAGTTTAAGCAAAGATTCTAGGAGGTAACTAGCAAAGAGAAAGAAACAGGCTCAACATAAGCCACTTGGCTAACCCTCCCTAGCTCTGTCAGGGTCAAATTGGGGGCACCTGCACAGAAGAAGCGCAATAAGAACCAATCACCATGATTATAATAGAATCGATCCTAAGCCTTTACCCCTATGAGAAAAGCTCCCCCAAGAACAAGGGACCCGAGAACGTGCGCAGCGCTGCTCAACAGACCTCCAAGAATCCCTAGAGGCAAAGAAAAAACAATTAATCCACTGTTCAGGAGAATTGGGAACATTGAGGATCAGCGGAGGATCGAAGTGGTGCTTCCATCTGAAGCAACTAAAGCAAGGGGGCATGTCCTGATCAAGTCCATAGAAATAGAGGAACTCGGCAACAGTAGGGAATTCACTATTGCTTTGTAGGCACCAAAAATAAAAAAATTGATTATAGCATCCCATCCTTTAGGAGAAAGACGAGAGGGGCACAACCTAAAGAAAGCAAGAATTCAGCCAATTGAAGGATGGATAGGTAGACAAAGACCCATATTGAAAGCACTCTCAAAGTAGCAAATTTCTTGTTAGGGGATAAAGTTGCAAGGCTCATCAAAAGTGGGGACTCGAAGGACTAAGTCAACAAGAAGAAGGTTTCGCCTCTTGATTTCTTCCAACTGTGTCATGGTAACCACAGAAGGAACTAAGAAGTTAGAGTGCCACTTTATGTCGATCATGGCTTGGGCTTGTTGTTTGAACAGGGGAGTAGAGAGAAAGCCATCGAAATCAGAAAAGGGACAGAGAACACGGAGAAAAAGACTTGGGGAGAATGAAAAACGTGAAGAAGAAATTCCAAGATTTGCAGGCAAGAAGAAATTCCAAGATTTATAGACAATAAAGAAGTCCTAAGTTTTATGAAAATATTAGGAGATCCCGAGTTTTAAGGGAGCAAGAAATGCACGAAGGCGAAGAGGAGACCCTTTAAGCTTCTAAAATCATGACGATGGAGGCATTTTAAGAAAGTAGGTGAACACATATAACGATATGAAAGTCGGTGCTCCATGTCAAAGGGACAGATCAACTTTGATAAACTCTACTCAGACTAGGTAGAGCTCAAAAAGGTTGAGCTCTTCAGCCTAGCCTAAACAGAGCTCTCTGGCTCACAGGAAGGGGCTTTTCAGTTCGTTGAAAAATGAGCTCTTCGAACCACCAAATATTTCTAGCTAGCACCTCGGCTTAAACCAAGGGCAGACTCTCGACTTAGTTAATCTGATCTCATACTTCAAGAAGAACTAAGTTCACCCCAAAGCAAGGGGCAGAGGGGAATAGAAAGAATACAAAAGCACAATATAATGACTCAAATTCAAAAACAAAAATTCAAGAAAAGTGGACAAAAATATTTTTCATTTCTTAAAGGAAATAGTTATGGAGCCATTTTCAAGAAGATGGAACAAAAATACAGAGGAATTGTTAAATACCATGGTCAATTGGGGCCTTAGGTAGTTCAGCAATCTAGGAAGCGTCAATTAAATCAGGGTCAGCGGGAGCCACAATCCTAGTAGTAGGAGTTGGAGCTGGATCAAGAGCTACAAAGGTAGCTGGAGTAGAAGAAACCACACGGGCAAGGATCTCGGCAAAAGAGGCAAGTACCTCAACACCCTCAGAAGCAAGCTCAAAAGTGGTAGGGACCAAAACTTCAGCCTCTTTCTTAGCGCTTGACACCTCCTCCTTATCCGAAGGGGGATCAAATTCAAAGTTCAGGTCTGGGTACTTCTGCATAGCTTGGTCTAGGAAAGCAAGGTACCCAATGACCCACTTGGTGGTAACATCATCCTCCAGCTTGGCAATCAGAGCATCCTTCTTTTTAACAGCTGCTCTCTTAACTTCAAGCTTTCTTCGCAGAGTATCATTTATTTCAGCTAGAACATCGTATTCTCTCTTCATGGCCTCATAAGATTTTAAGGCCTTGAAAGCCTCCTTGCGAGCTTTAGCCCAGTCACCAATTTTCAACCTAAGCTCCTCCTTAGTCTTTTTGACCTCATCCTCAGCTTTCTCTTTTTTAGCCTCCAAACTCTTGTTGGAAGAAGACAACCTCTTCACTTGCGCTTGCAACTCCTGCACCTGAGCCTTAAGGTCATCATTAGAGAAAACCAACTCAGCGATCTTGAGCTTAGAAGCCTTCAACGTTTGGGTTGAGCTCTCCAAAGTCCTGATCCTACTTTTTAGAGCACACACATGAATGACCAACTAGAGGAAAGTATAATCAAGTGTTAGAATTAGCACCAAGCAATAACACAAGATAAAACCCGAAGAAATAGAAGCTTACCGAAGTAGCCCCATATAAGGCGGTGGCAACATAAGAAGAGAGGGGCATAACAATGACCTTCTAGATGTCAGACTCAGGGATTACCGAGGTGATGGCCTCAACAACAAGCCTTGTGTTATCGATAAGTGAGCCTTAACCTTTCTCGACCTTCAGACCTTTCACTAGCAAGCGATGAATCTTCTCGACAGGTCTAAGAGGAGAAAGTCCACGCAGAATGTGGGCAACTAACTCTATAGCCCTCTCGACCTCTGCCGAAGAAGAAGATGCTGATGCCCTAACTTGCTTAAGAACTCCTCCTGAACAAGAAGGCAAGGTCTTCTGGAGGACTGAGGTCCTTGTGACCTCTAATGAGCTCATGCAGAGGAGCAGAAATTACTTGGGAAGGGGGAACAGCAGGGGTACCTCTGTCCTCTGTACCTTGGTAAGAGTGACAGAGTCACTTCCTGATCTAACCTCCGCCTTGTGCTTTCCCCCACTCCTGTCTTTCCTTAGCAAGTTAACCTTTACCCTCAGAGCTTTCAAACTTGGATCCATTGAGCAAGAACCTAGAAACCCAAAGCAAACAGATCAGAAAGAAAGAAGTAAGAAGTAAAATAGAAGTTAAGGATAAAAGGGGGGAAGTGTTACCTACCACCTCCTCTGCACCAACAACAAAAATAGGAATAGGAGTCTCCATAGTCACCTCGGGAGGGCTAAACCCTAGCTTGGTAAGCATACAATGCTTGATCAGGCTAAAATACTTCTTCGAGCTACAATTTTCGAGCCTTATCAAAGCAAGCTTGTCCTCGGCTCCTATCTTAGGGCGGATACCTAAAACAACCCAAGGGAATGAGGTCAACAAATAAAACAATAAGATGAGGCGAGTTGAGCCAGCCCAAAATAAGGACTCACCTTGGTTGTCAGGACCTGACCAAGAGCATGGGACGGGAAGAGTGTCATTGACATAGCTCAGATTAAACTTACACTCCTTCTCTGACACAAAGAAGAACTGTTTTTTCTAGTTCTTGTGAGAGATGGGCAAGTCAGTAATCAATGTTGGGGTCTTCACCCGTTTGAAAATGTACAAAAAGCCATCAGGCTAGAATTTGACGTTGAAGAATTTCATGAACAAGGGAACTAAAGGGGTATTGATGTTATTTTTCTTAAAGAATACGAGGAGGCCCACCAGGACACCCCAAAAATTGGGGGAGTTCTGAGCAGGGAAAGACATTGAACTGTTGAAGGACAAATTTGATGAAGGGATGTATAGGGAACCTAAGCCTATTCTTCAAGAGAAGCTACGAAGAAGCATATCTTCTAAGGGACCTCAGAGTCACACCTAATGTTAGTAGGAGAGATCTAGTAGTGCATGCCTTTGGGAAAATCAAACCTTGTGGACAAAACACTCATAAGAGGAGGCGTAACCTCACTGGGACCAATGAGGTCTGAAGCATGAGGAGCGAGCTCGGAGACCTCAGCACTACTTGAACACTTTTTAGCTTTTCCTTTTCGAGATCGTCTGGAACTCGAAAGAGACCTTGGTAAAATCTAAGGTACCTCTGCCCCCTTTACGGCTTCAACTCTAGGAAAGTTGTCAATTTCATCACCAACATCCCCAAACTCATCCTCCTTTACATCTGGAGACCTGTCACCTATAAGTGAAACAGAGGAGGCCGTAGCTTCAGAAGAGGCATATATAATTAGGCAGGGGAAAGGAAGTCTGAAAGAACTATAAAGAGGGAAACGGGAGCAAAACAATCCTTAAAGGCCCAGGGGTCAAGACACCAGAGACCAAAGAGAAAGACTCTAGCGGTAGAATAAGGATCCAAGAAGAGAGGACAAGGTAAACCTCGATTCCTAAAGTAACAAATACAAAAAGTCCATAAATTAAATAACCACCTCGAATTCGAGGGATCCAGAACGAAAGAAAAGAAGAAGGAATAGAGCAAAGGATGTACCTGGCTGAGAATGATTGATAAACCAAGAACTAAGGGAAAGTCTGAATGGATTAGGTCAGCCACTCAAAGCCTTCAGAAAAATTTGAAATTTTTCTGGAAACCCTAGGTCTTTGACGAAATTAGAAAGACGAAGTCGCAAAGAATCAAGAGATAGAATGTGAAGGGAGTTTGAAGAAGTAAAAGGCAGTTTTTGTCTACAATCGCATTTAAAGACATGACAACGTGGATCCTTGAAATAAGGGATGTGCACAAGAAATAAGGAAAACATGATTACACGACCGTCACAACCGTTAGAAGGAAGTCCCACCATGCGAAAATCAAGGTTGACCTAGACGACCTTACTCTTGCCATAATCCCTACCCAAATCGACTTGTTTAACCAGGGATTAGAGAGCAACTGATGGTACCACAAAATATCTAAGGATAAGCTCGGCTCCCCAGGTCATCCAGCTCGGGAGCTCAACTCGTCAGTGTCACATGTGGACCTCAACCTATACCTCAACTTCATGTATCCATACCTCATGGAAGTTTGTTCAAAGGACAGTTGGATCCCACCTTTTCCCCATCTTTTTGGCATCAATCACCCAATTGGCACAAGTCTAGTTGCACAATAAGGGGGAACTATTATAGCTAAGGGGCGAGGATCTCGTCCTAGATCAAGCTAGCCCTATGAATATCTATAAATAAGAGACAATGCCTTCAAGAAAGGATACATTCATTCTAGGCTTGAAAAGTATTCTCTGTAAACCATTCACAATAGATTAATATATTTAGGAGCAAGAGACTCCCTTGAGAGTCCCGAGTTAGTAAACTAATATAAACACTCTGTGTAACTTCCTCCCAATTACTCAAAAAATCCTATTCTCAAGAGCCTTGGAGCTCGGATTGAACCAAATCCCAACATTTAGTACATTTTTAATCCACAACATCGCTCAATTGTGTTAAGAACATCATCATTACAAAAAATTATCTAAGCCTAAAGGCACTACATAAAACTAAAATAAACACAACTACTCAAATTGCATTAAAATAAATATTGTGTAACATATCAAGAATGATGATATCCTACCTATATATGTTTGAACTACCATATATTTTTGACCAAAAAAATAAAACTACATATATTTAGGTTAATGCTAGTAAGGAAACCAAAATTGTCAAGATATCATGAATGAACAAAAAAAAATAGACTCCCAAATGAAAAATCATTCTAAAAGTTTTTTTCGCATAAGCATTGAAAGTTTCTCCTTAATTTCTTCACCTAATTCCATAAAGTTTCAAGCAACGACATCAATTCTCATAAGCAAATCACATTTTTTATGTTGGGGTTTTAAAATATTTTTCGTAAATTGTCATCCACGTATATACATATTGCCTATTTCCAAATTAGCTCCAATTGTTGGTGCAAACTTAGTCTTATTTATTACCTGCATGTAAGTGCAAATTGAATAACATCATTCACAACAATCTCTTTTGAGTAGGATTCAAGCCAGCCATAGTTACCTAAAAAACAAATGAAGTAAAATAAACTAAACCAAGTTTTTTTTTTGAGAAACCTAATTAATTACTGATGAATTGGACAATGACTTAAAGTTGATGGTGGCGCTGTTAGGTGAATTTGAGGTTGCTTACAAATGAAAAATTGGGACAAATAAATGTAATATAAGGACAAAAGGTTATAGTTGAACTAAAAGGAGATTCATTGACATTGCTTATCTAATTGCAGTAGCGTCAATTCTATAAATACCATAAGTTTGTGATCCTAAGGGTAATTCTTATAAAGAAACCAAAACAATGGATATCATCCACTAAAGCTAGGGTTGTCCATGCCCCGCAAAATTTTTTTTCGGGTCGGGCTTGAGTAGTGTAGGCCCAATCCCGTATTCAGGCGAGTGGCGGGCCGAGCCGGGCTTTGGGTAAGGGTAAGCTACCCGCAGCCCAGCCCAGCCCGTCATCTATTGGGCGGGCTTGTTGAGCGCTATTGAAAAAATATACAACATTATTTAATTTTTTTGTAAATTATATTTTTGAATTAAAAGTATAGTCAAAATCAAAATGGATAAAAATTAAATAGTGAATAATTTTAACAAATGCATAGAAGAGAAATTGCATTACTATAGAATTAGTACATCCCAACTAGGTTGACACTTACCCACCTATCTATCATTTGCACAATTCAACCCATTAAAGGCTTTTGTACATAAAAAGCTAGAATATTTAATACATGAAAAAAAATACATCAGTCTTAATATCTAAAGTCTCCACCTCTTAACATAAACTTATATGTTTGATCAAAAAAATAAAAACATATATGGACGGATATGGGCTTCGGGTGGTCTTCGGGCTTCGGATATGTGGGGGGGTTATTGGGCCGGGCTTCGATTTCGGGCCGGGTAATGGGTTTAGGGGTAAATTCAAGCCCTTTGTTAAAAGATATTGGGTTCGGGCTTGGGCGGGCTAAATATCGAGACTATCAGGCTTTGGACCTATTTTTTTTTGGGTCGGGTAACGGGACCTGTGGGTAACCCGGCCCATGAACACCCCTAACTGAAGCTAAAGCCTCCATATACTAGATAAGTATCAAAAAATATTATTGCTTCCAAAATTAAGTGACCTTCATACAGCTTGTGTATGCATGTGTGCATGTCCTAAAGGCACAACATAACAAACAAAATTTATAATCTATTTTGACGTCCTTAGTGGGTGAAACGTGTAAGGTACTACTCACTATCAAAACTAATAACTCATATTAAGCTGAAAACTAATTTGACAAACTATTTAAATTTCTAAAGGAGATGTTTTTTGTATACACAACAAGTAATTTGACCAAAATAGGAAGTTGAGATTCGAATTGGACAATGGACTTAGGACTTCTCTATGCACAATTTGTGTACAAGCCTCCTGCCACTACACACTACCCAACACTATATAAATTGTCTACCATTACACAACATCTCAAACACTACCCACCAATAGCAAATACTTGTACCCACAACCACTCATCACCCTAGCCCTTTGCCACCACATCCCAACACCTCCACCACTGCCCACCATAACCAACACCTCCACTAACCACCCACCAACACCCACAATCACCCACAAGGCAAACCCATTACCACCATATTGCCACATCATTGCATGGATGATATTTGTTAGAATATAAAAATTTTAGCTTGGACATACGCAATATTAGTTTGAAAATAAAAATTAAGCAACAAAATCATCAGATAGTATGAAGTTTAAAATTCAATGTTAAAATACACTTAACTCGAGGACCCTATATACAATTCAAAAATGAAAACTTCTAAATCACATGATGGATAATGAATGAGAATAAGATGATCACTTCAATAACCAATTCAAAGTAAAAATTACAGCATAAAACAGAAAAAGAACTAACTACAAACTGCCAAAACCTAGGCCAAGCAAAAGACCAAAGCATTATCTATATCTCCTTGTTTAGTGGTTGTGGATAGTACTTGAATTGACCAAAATACCTTACAGTTCTAGCTTTGGCAAGGCATTTAATATAGGATCCACTTCACTTATCTCACGTCCAGAACATACGTCAATGGCGGGACTCTAGTGTGGCTCTTTAGTCCCTGGGTTGACACGTGGAACAATAAAGTCGTTGGGATGTCCAAAGGATGCCAAGGAGGTAAGCCGAGGTATAGTGACACAGAGCGGCCGAGTACGACAGCTGGCATCATATTTAATGCGATGTGACTCCACATTTATGGCGGAATGAGTGATAGTGACAAGACAAATAAATGCGCGCCTGCCAGCACCTGCCCTCTAGGAGTCTAGGCCTACTGTTATGATGGCTAAGCATTAATGGCTGATGCGCCGAGACGACGCGATCGACTCTCCCGAGGAACTATTTCGTCGAGTTTTCAATGCTCAGTTGGTATCAGATGCCAACCTGGGGGATTTGGGTACTCGGGGTAGTGGCATAAATGCTCAGCGCATGACCGAGCTTTTACCCCATTTTTCTAGCATTCAATAGGAGGAGACGTGAATAGAAAACACTCATTGCACGAGGAATGATATGTCAGATGTGAGATGTCCAGATGAGACTGAAGATATTTGGCAATCATTACTAATTCAGGTATAAATATTCCTAAAAAAAAATAGACAAAAGTACGCAAACTCGAACCAAAAAAAGTTCATTAAGCAAAATCCTTCGATCTTATATTGACTTAAGCTTCGGAGGGGATTAGTCGGGTACACATTTGACCCCCTTTTTTCCTGACCTTGTTGTTTCAGGTTTGCCGGTTGGGAGATCGTTGCCTCACACGATTGCAGGAATTATCCAATGCAATTTGGCACCGTCTGTGGAAACGAAAGCATTTTTCCCGGTAGCGATCGTCTGATGGTGAACACTCGATCTTAGGGTGAGGGAGCAGGTGTACGGTCCAGGAACGCAAAGCCCGTCCGGCTTCCAATGGTTCTAGAGCCGGGCTCATTGGGCCAATCAAATGGGGTAGGGCATTCCTCGCAAAGAACGCTCCCTATGGATCAGGGCCTTGGGGGGCATAACCTCATGGCCCATGACATCGTGGAGATGGTGGAAAAGTGGATGGGCAAACGCATTAAGCAGCTCGAAAGGGAAAATGCCAAAGTCCAGCAACGTCTTGACGATTTCGAGCAGTCAGCAAGCGCGGGTGAGCATAGTCACGAGGTCGGGGACTAGGTGCCCAGCCAAAACTTATCCAGACCCCTCAGGCATTGGCCCTCCAGGAAGGATTGGGTTAGGCACTCGCCCGAGGGGCATGACCGCAGAGGAGGGTTCTCGGCCTCCAAGGGAAAGTCAGAATCGGGCCAGAAGGCAAGCTTCTCCAGGTGGGACCTGCGTCGAGGGATACCCGAGGGCGTCGGAGCCGCCGGATCTCAAGCGGAGTCCATTCCCTGAAGGCCTAGAGGGGAGAGATCAATGAAGGATGCCCGATTCCCCTTCATCGCTCAGCGCAACCATGAGTCCGCCATCTACTCCGACGAAGTTATCTCACTGTTCGTCCGGGCTATCAGGGAGGCCGAGATGCCGAAGAAGTTTACTGTCCCACGGTTCAAAGTCTATGACGGGAAAACCGATCCCGAGAGCCACCTTCAGCAATACAGACAATTGATGTCAATCTACGATACTAACCAAAGGGTATTGTGCCAAGTTTTTTCCATGAGCCTAGGGGACACCGGCATGAGGTGGTATGAGAACCTTGTTCCCGAGAGCGTTGGGTCCTGGAGATAATTGACAAAGCTCTTCCTAGCTCGATTCATTACCAGTAGTAAAAAACCAAAGGACATTGGCGCTCTGTTAACGCTTAGGCGAAAAGGGAGAGAGACACTCCGATAATTTTCCGTTCGGTATTGAGATGAGGTGAATGAGGTGGAGGCATGTTCGGAGGCATTGGCCACGGCGTCATTTAGGCTGGGGCTGTCCCGAGACACTGATTTGTACAAATCGCTGACCAAGAAGGCTCCAGCAGAAATGAAAGACTTGATAGCTCGGATTAACAATATATGCCCGAGTGGAGGAGGAGTCTGTCGCGCCCGAAAATAGGGTCACAGTGCCGAGAAAAAGGGAGCAGTCGTCCCAAAGGGGAGGGCCTATTCCACCCCCAACTCGCCTATCTTTCCAAGGAGTGAACACGGTATTCAACGAGCCCATTCACAGGTTACTCCCCAAAATAAAAAATAGACCCTACTTCAGGTGGCCCCCGAGGATGATTGGAGACCCGTCGATAAGGAATTCGGCCTTCCGGTGTTCGTATCATAGAGATATCGACCATTTGACGGAGGAGTGCAAGACTTATATATCCTTCCTCGAACAATTAGTGCGACACAGACACCTCGGCAAATTCATCGATAGGGGTCGTCCCGGCAGGTCGACGAGGGAGCGAGCCGAGGTTCCAGCCGAGGTAGCACCCGTGATTGATGTTATCCATCCCTGCATAGTGGAGAGGCCTACATACAACTCCCTCCGTGCCGAGTTACAAATGGTCTCTTAAGCAGTCAGGATGGATGAAAGGGGTGATGAGCGATCGCCCAAGAAGCCACAAAGCGGTGCCGAGGTTATCCAATTTTTCGATGCCGATCTCGGTGAGGTGGTCCTCCCCCACAAAGATACATTGGTGATCACGTTGCGGGTCGGAAAGTTCGACTTTAAGAGGATCTTGGTGGACTCGGGCAGCTCCTCCGAGGTAATGTACGATCACCTCTTTCGCAAGATGGGATTCTCTCAGAGGGATCTAGAACCCGTAAAAACCCCCCTCATCGGCTTTAACGATTCCAGCGCCCTGCCCCTTGGAAAAATCACTCTCATGGTATAGGGGGGGGTGGTGACCACACCAGTGGAATTTGTGGTGGTAGACTCTGACTCTCCTTACAATGTTATTATGGGGAGGTCGTGGTTGCATGTAATAAAAGTGGTCCACTCATCCTACCACCAGAAGATAAAGTTCCCGACACCGTAGGGCATAATGGAGATCCAGGGTGATCAGGCCTCGGTAAAAAACTGTTTCTATGCCGCGGTGAAAATAGGAGTCAGTGGCCGAAATCAGGAGCATGACCCCGATGCGATAGTTGCCAAATAACAATCAAAAACGGTCGTCCGGGGGTGGACGAGCCCATCATGGAGCTGGCCGACCAGTCTGCTGAGGCCTTGGTGAAGATTCTCCTGAGCCCAAAAAATGGTGAGAAGTACTTTTTGATAGGAGAATCGTTCAGCAACGCTGAAAGAAATGAGATGGCCTCATTTTTACGCCACAATGCCGATATCTTTGCATGGACCTAGGCTGAGATCATGGGGATAAGTGCCAAGGTGATGACTCATCGGCCCCATGTGAATCCTTCATTCAAACCTGTTAGGCAAAAGGCCTGGAGAACGGTGCCTCATCACGCGAAGGCTGTGGATGAAAAGGTGGATAAGTTGTTGGAGGTAGGTTCCATTAAGGAGGTACAGTTCCCCTAATGGTTGTTTAATATCGTGTGTGCCAAGAAGAAAGAAAGGAAATGACAAGTTTGCGTGGATTTCACGGACCTAAACAAGGCTTGCCCTAAGGACGAGTACCCTTGCCTAAAGTTGATCAGCTGGTAGACGCCACAGCCAGCCACAAACGCATCACCTTCATGGATGCTCAGGCTGGATATCACCAAATTCCCCTACATGAATCAGATCAGGAGAAAACGACGTTTATCACTCCCTGGGGAATCTATTGTTACACAATAATGCCTTTTGGGTTGAAGAATGTTGGGGCGACTTACCAACGATTGATGAACAAAATTTTCAAAAATCAGCTCGACAAAACGATGGAGGTGTACATTGATGAAATGTTGGTCAAAAGCAAAGAGGAGGCCGACCATCTCCACCATCTCGGGACGACGTTTGCCATCCTCCGGGAATATGGCCTAAAACTAAACCCCTCGAAGTGCGCCTTTGGAGTGAGCTTAGGAAAGTTTTTGGGGTATTAGGTTACTCATTGGGGGATCGAGGCGAATCCCGAACAGATACAAGTAATCCAGAATGTCCGGGCGCATAAGACCGTTAAGGACGTTCAGAAATTAGCCGGGATGTTGGCAGCCCTTAACAAATTTATTTCTAAGTCGTCCGATAAGTGCAAACCATTTTTTGCCAAGTTGAGGGGGACAGCTAAGGGGGTTTGGGACGAGGAATGCGGTCGAGCTCTTGAAGGAATCAAAAAGTACTTGAAACATCCTCCGACTTTATATGTTCCAGCGGCAAGGGAGGTGCTAAGCCTTTACTTGTCCGTATCTCAAGACGTCATGAGTGGAACATGGTCAGGGATAGCGAAGGGGCACAAAGACCTGTGTATTTCATAAGCAAGACCTTGCTTGACGCCGAGACAAGATACTGTCCAATGGAGAAATCGATCTTGGCATTGGTAGTCTCGGCGAGGAAATTGTGACACTACTTCCAGGCACACGCCATAGACATCCTTACAGATCGACCTCTCAAGCCGATTCTTCACAGGGCTGATATGTCCGAGAGGGTTGCCAAATGGGCTGTAGAGCTTGGAGAGTTTGAAATCAGGTACAAGCCTCGAATGTCAATAAAAGGTCAAGTCCTGGTGGACTTTGTCATCGAGTTCTCTGCATTCGAACTCCCACCATCATAGGATTTAACAGGGGACGTTTGGAATCTTCATGTTGATGGATCCTCGAACGCAAGGGGGGGCAGAGACAGGTATCGTGTTAGCCAACTCAGAAGGGTTCATCATTGAAAGGGCAATCAGATTGAAATTCAAGGCGTCCAATAACGAAGCCGAGTATGAGGCGTTGCTAGCAGGACTGGATGCCACAAGCTTGATTGGGGTTAGACACCTTCGGATATTTTACGATTCCCAACTGGTCGTGATCCAGGTAAATGGGGACTTCGAGGCCCGGGATAGCAGAATGAAGGCATATCATGAGAAGGCAAGATCCAAGATGGAAAAGTTTGAAAAAGTGGAAGTTTTCCAGATTCCTAGAGATCATAACACCCATGTCGATGCCCTAGCATGCCTAGCTTCGCCTTTGGCCTCGGAGGTAACTCGGTGCATATTTATTAAGACTCGAGAAAGTCCGAGCATAAACAAAACAAAGGCCGAGCAAGTGTTACCAACCGTAATACAAGCACCGTCGGGATGGATGAAGCCTATCATTGCATACTTAACGGACGAAGTGCTTCCAGAGGACGTCCGAGAGGCCAAGAAGATTAAGCTCAAAGCCCCTAGATTCTAGATGTCAGATGATCAACAACTATACAGAAAGTCATTCTCGGGACCACTATTGCTATGTGTCCCCGAAGACAAAGTGGAATCCCTATTGTATGAAATCCATGAAGGGGTGTGTGGAAGCCACACGGACGAAAGGTCTCTCGTGCACCGAGCAATGACGCAAGGGTACTGGTGGTCATACATGCAGAAGAATGCGAAGAGTTATGTGCAAAAATGCGATAAATGTCAAAAGTTTGCCCCTATTATCCGGCAACCTGCTGGAGATTTGAACTTGCTAACAAGCCCTTGGCCATTCTCACAGTGGAGAATGGATATTGTCAGACCTCTCCCGAGATCCCCACTAGGCAAGAAATTCTTGCTGGTGGCAACCGATTACTTCACTAAATGGATCGAAGTCGAGCCCTAAAGTCGCATTCAGGATGTGGAGGTGAAGAAGTTCGTATGGCAGAACATCATCACCCGATTTGGAATTCCTCGAGCTATCACATCTGACAATGGGACTCAATTCAATAGTGGCCCATTTAGAGAATTCTGCTCGGGGTACGGAATATGAAATTACTATTCTACGCCAGCCTATCCCTAATGTAATGGACAGGCTGAGGTGTCCAACAAAACTGTGCTGGTGGGAATCAAGAAGAGACTCGAGGCGACAAAAGGAAGGTGGACCGAGGAGTTACTTAACGTATTATGTGCATACAGGACTACGCCGAGGACTTCGACGGGAGAAACCCCGTACGCCCTGACATATGGGGTCGAGGCTGTCATTCCATTAGAGGTAGGACTCCCAACAATATGGAGCCAAGCCTTCGAGTTGGTCAATAATGATTAAACTCTTGCTAGAGATCTCGATCTAGCTGAGGAAAGGAGGTCATTGGCATTCATCAAGCTGGCAAAGTACCAAGGGGAATTGTCACGGCAACACCAGAAGAAGGTTCGATCGAGAGATTTCCAAGTAGGAGATTTGGTACTACGAAAAGTGGTGGGCAATATGCTCGAGCCTACTGATAGAAAATTGGGTCCCAATTGGGAGGGCCTTTACAAGGTGATCTGTGTGGGGGGCATAAACGCATATCGTTTGCAAAATATGAATGGTGACGATGTAATCCGGCCATGGAATGTATCAAATTTAAAGAAATACTATTACTAAATTAGGTTTCAGTCTTCATGGTGGATTTAACACGAGCCAAGCGCTCGGTCATTAGGGGTACGGCCCCGAGGGGTGTAAGACTCCACCCTTGGAGCAACGCTCTCAAAATACTTAATACGAGTCAATCACTCGGTCGTTAGGAGTACGGCCCCGAAAGGTCCTAAGACCCAACTGCAAGTTCGGCGCGTTTACTTTTATGAATTCAGCATGAAGCCTTGCTACTCCAAGAGGTCCTTATAGACGTAACGTCGAGGTCATTTCCTAGAAATACGATTAACGCAGGAAAGTAGACACTTATAGAAAACTAAAGTTCATTATAGAAAAGGGGCTTTGCGTCCCCAGGCATACAAATAGTAGCAAAATTCAGTACAGAGCTACAAAGAGCTACAAAAATACGGGACATAGAAGTGAGGCCACCAGTTGCTGAGGCCCTCGGATCATTCTTCCTCAGCTCCTTCCCCGTCGAGGCCTCTACGCCGTATTTGTAACTCATCTCCAGCCCCCAATATCTCATCTAGCTCGGTATCATGCGTCTTAGTAATTATGGGGGGCGGAGAGAACAGATCGTCTGTTGGCTCGGCAGGTGGCAAAGACGGAAGAGCAGGAGAAGGCTGGTCAAATCCGTCGTTGAGTGTGATAGGTTCATTTACACCTTTAGCCCCGACCGGCCCTTCTGCCTCCATGTGATCACCGAGGTCGGATCGGACCCGTTCATCCAAGGCTTCGTCATCGGCCTCCCGTCAAAAATTGTGCATGACGAACAAGTCTGAGACTACCTCGACGTGGCAGGTGTGAAGGGCGGCGTCCCAACCTTCTTTGAAAGCCTTCTTCTTGGCTTCCTCGAAAGTAGGGACCATTTGGTCTTGAGTGGCCGCCCACACCCTCTAACACTCTGATTGCAGCCTTTCTTACTCCCCTACTTTTTCTGCTGTCAAGGAGTCTATTTTGGTAGTAAGAGCGTTGATTATAGACTCGGACTCTTGCAGCTTGGCTTCGGAGGAGGACACTCGCAGCTCATACTCGTTGGCCTTCTTTATCGTTGCAGCTTCACCCGCCTTGGCCTTTTTCAGCTTAGCATGAATGGCGTCTTGGTGGCAGATGAGCTCGGCGATGTGCTTGGTTTGGTCGTCGAGGGTCCTCTCGACCTTAAGGATGTGGTCGTCCTTAGCAGCTGCGGTTCGCTCAGCGTTTTTCGCCTCTTGCTTATATTCCCAAAATGTTCAATGATGGCTCCCACCTGCTGGCTGACCTGAAAAAGGAGGAATATTAGGGAACGACCAAAAGGGTGTGAGGGCTACTCGGGAAAACGTTAAACTTACCACCAGGTTATTTTGGATAGTGCTCATCAGGAGCCGATTGTCCGAGTAACCTTTGTACACGGTCATATCGGCGTCAAATTGAAGCGTCCTCGTGACGGCAAACGCCACTTCGGGGGATTGGAGGATGGAGTCAGCTTCCAAAATAGGTCAGTCGCTCCTAGTAGCAACCCACTCGCCCGAGACAGACGGGCCCAGGGCCGGGGCATCATGCCACTATTTTACACGACGCTCCTTAGATTGTTCGGCTTCCCGAGCACGTCTGTCCCTCAGCCGGTCTCCCGGAGCGTGGACTTGTTGAGATTGGGCCTTTGCCTGGTCGGCATGGCCGGATCCCTGGGTTGTGTACGCGGCGACGGCAGGGGCGGCTACCTCTGAGGAGAACTGGGCTGGGGGATGATGGGGGCAATATTGGAAGGGCCGGCCAACCCGGCGGCCTCCATTTGTAGCTGCGGTGATGGGTGACGGATTAAACATCTCGGATGCAAGTGGCTCGGGAGCGTGACGCTGAGAATTTTTTTCGAAACCTCCCTCGGATTCTTCCTCTTCTGACGAGGAGTGATCTTCCCAAATGGAAGGGTTGAAAGGAGGTGGGATTAGGGAGAATTGACTATAGGTCGGCGTGTAGCCGAGGAGGGTATACACCGCTCGTTTAACCGGGTCCGAGGACCAAACCCTTAGCAGGTCAACAAATCGGACTTGGGACCTCAACGGTTGAGTAGCGTCCCGGCGATATCCTTCTGCAAAAACAAAGCAAAGTCAGTATGTTCCTCGGACCCAAGAATAGATAAATCAAGAAGTTGGAAAGAAAACACACCTTCATCTCTCGACACTTTGGGGCAGTACAATCCGTCATACTCGGGCCCGGTCCCTTTCTCCCAACTGCCGCCGAGCATGATCAGATCGTCTACATATCCCTTGTCCGAGTCAGGCATGTGGGTTTTCAAATACATTAAGGAATCTCGAGCCTTGAGGTAATATCGCCCCCTAGCGACTAGCCTTAGGTCGTAGTAGAATAAAATTTTGTCTACCCCTAAGTTAGTCCCCAGTCGAGTGTTTAAGGCGACCACGCCCATCACAATCCTAAAGAAGTTAACCCCACATTGAAAGGGAAAGAGCTTCAGTTGCATCAATACTCCTAGCAATAAGGGATGGAAGGGGAAGGTCAACCCTCCTTCCATGATGGCCTTTGTCCAGAAAGGCATCATGTCCACATTTCTCATATCCCTCCTATGGTGAGTGGGGTTGAAGGGGAAAGCGAAGACAGGCTCACGGATGTAGTACCTAACCCTAAAAGGTTGGATATTCTCATCAGTCACTTGGGTTATCCTCATCTTGTGGGTAGTACTAGCCCTAACAGACGTTTCCCCCCTGTTTCTACTAGTTCTAGCCATTGGTGGGCGCTAAGAGGACGAAATGTAGAGGAAATGAAGAGAGAAAAAGCTCAAGTGAAAGTACTTACAGGAAGGTGGTCTTCAAAGAGGGCTCGGAGGACCAAGGAAACTCGGAGAACAGAAGAGCACTCGGGGTTTGACTGCTGAGGAGAGATTGAGGATGCAAAAGTTCTGAGAATGTATGAAAACCTCCTATTTATACTGCCTCACAGGGTTGCAAAAATCGAAAAATTGGCTCATCATTAGGGCATTTAAAAAGGGCAACACCAGACGTGCAAGTAACCGTCGCTATTAATAAGGCGTGATGTTGAAGCCCCAGTCTGTTTACGCCACTTGTCTTGCACTGCAAAAAAGATTGCGGCTGGAGGGTAGTTGGCGGGACTCTAGTGTGGCTCTTCAGCCTCCGGGTTGACACGTGGAACAATGAAGCCGTTGGGATGTCCAAAGGATGCCGAGGAGGTACGCCGAGGTATGGTGACACGGAGCGGCCGAGTACGATAGCTAGCATCGTATTTAATGCGATGTGACCTCACATTTATGGCGGAATGAGTGATAGTGACAAGACAAATAAATGCGTGTCTGCCAGCACCTGCCCTCTAGGAGTCTAAGCCTATTGTCATGATGACTAAACATTAATGACTGATGCACCGAGATGACGCGATCGGCTCTCCCGAAGAACTGTTCCGCCGAGTATTCAATGCTTAGTTGGTGTCAGATACCGAGCTGGGGGATTTGGGTACTCGGGGGAGTGGCATAAATGCTCGGCGCATGACCGAGCTTTTACCCAATTTTCCTAGCATTCAATAGGAGGAGACGTGAATAGAAAATACTCATTGCACGAGGAATGGTGTGTCAGATGTGAGATGTCCAGATGAGACTGAAGATCTTTGGCAAGCATTGCTAATTCAGGTATAAATATTCTTCAGAAAAATGGATAAAAGTACGCAAACTCGAATCAGAAAAAGTCCATTAAGCAAAACCCTTCGATCTTATACTGACTTAAGCTTCGGAGGAGATTACCCGGCACACGCCTGTCCCCCTTTTTTCTTGACTCTGTTGTTTCATGTTTACTGATTGGGAGATCGCTGCCTTACACGATTACAGAAATTATCCTGTGCAATAAATAACAATTAGAACACAATACTTGAATGCAGAAGAGAAAATGGTAGGCAACATATAAATTGAAACTCTCTGTAGTATGATGGAAAAAAAGTACACTTACAATGATTGCCTAAGAGGAACATGGATAAGAATATATTTACCATGTAAATAATAAATAACATCAAACCCTTCAGCAGAGTGACTAAATTTTACAAATTTGAAATATTTCCGGTCTCCAAAAAATATGTAAGGCACCTTGAAGCATCATTTTTTTAAGACCTATAGAATTTTGAGAATATGCCACACTTAATATACCTTAAAGGGAAACTAACATAGTTATTTTCTAGTTCTCCAGGCAATTGCCGAGTCATTGGTGCCATCTCTGTTGTAAATAGCGTGACCTGCAGCATGATTTCTCAATAAACTTTGAAGCAAAAAAAAAAATTGAAACAGCTCCTAAAGTTGGTTGCACTACAAAATTAGAAAAAATTAAGATTAGTCTATGGAAGGAAGGAAAGTCTTCTTCAAAAAATTGGAGGAGGGGAGAATTTTGCATGGAAGGAAGAGAGAAAGGTATCAAGAAACTGAGTGAGAGAGGTATGTGAGAGAGAGGGAAAGCTGAGTGAGAGAGACTAGCATTAGATAGTATGAGATAGAGATAGAGAGTTATATAAGATATAAGAGTCTTAGATTTGTGAAAGGAATGAAAATTTTCTTCAAAAAATTGAAGGGGAAGGAGAATTTCACATTAAGACCGTCAGAGTAAAACGATTTGAGCCGCGAAAAACTAAAGACAAATAATCTAGTTATTTTATTATATAAATTTTTATCATTTTCAACATTAACAAATAATTCAAACCAAGATCAACCACTAAAAATTATTTTTAGATATGATACCAAAAATGTAAATTAATTAATACTAGTATCTTGGTTGTTGTCTCCAAAACTAATAAACATATAAAATATTTTTATATAATAGTATAAAATTCATTCTAATTTTTTTTCTGCTCAAAAATATAATTTTTATTATACGACTCTCAAACAATTTAACTAACACTCTCCAGTATCAAATAACCCCACTACTTCGAATATGCTTCTCTATGTTTACTTTAGTTTGAAGTTACTTAATTAAAAAATAAATTATTATTAATGCTCAATTTTTTTTTTTTGTATTTCAGAATGTATTCGAAGACTGATTATTATTAGTTGTGCAATATAATACAGTTGATATGCATGTATATGATACGGGTCAAATTATAATATGAATTTTTTTTTTGGTAACACTTTTATACTGTGTCCAACAAAAATGTGACAAGTCACATTATTATTTATGTAAAATATATTAATTCGTTAATAGAATTGCCATCTCTCTCTCTCTCTCTCTCTCTCTCTCTCACCAGTCAAACTTGTACCACTTCAATTTTCCACCACTCAGTCCCCGGGGCTAAAACGTGGAAACATGGCTACCCTTGAAAACCCAAACAAATATCACAAAGCACGAATCATGTACAGAAATTCCAAACCCACAGTCTACTTGTACACAATCTACACGAAGGGTTAGGGTTTGGTTGTTATATCAAAAAATCACGTCAATTATCCTCTTGAACTCGATAACTATCTCTTTATGAAAATAAACGATCAAGCCACGGCAGAATCAACATCGGGATGAGGTCACTGTTGTTTTAAATAATGGGAGACTCCTTGTACCCATCAAGATACAAACATTAATTAAAAACGAAAAATGGAGGAAGAGGGAGAGATAAAAGGTCCAAAGCAGTGAATAGCTCCACATATAAACGAACAAAAGGCATAGTCCTAGCTGAATCAATTTGTCAAACGCAGGCATCAATTTCATCAGCAAAAACACCTGATACATAGGCAGATGCTTACCTTTTGGACCTTTTATCCTATACTGTCCAAGTCTTTTTCCTAAATTTCCTTTTCTTAATGGAGCTGCTATCATCGCTATACCAACAAATAAGAGACAAATTTAACTGCGGCATTTAAAAAATAAAAAGTCCAACTATAGATTTGGGGCAACATAGCTTAACTAAATATTAGAATATCGCTAGCATGCCCTCAAATATGATAATTTTTTCATGCCTCATTAATCTTTGAAAGAAAAAATTGTAACCCAACTCAAATATAAATGGAAGGACCGAAGGAAGTCATGTCAATGACCGACCCGACCCAGTACAAACGTCTCATTATTAACCTGGCAAAATACAAAAAACAAAATGTACGAGGGGAAAGAAAAAAAAACAAAGGATCAATATTCCCAACAAATACGCATTACATACCCGCATGTTGGTCATCATTTACCTTCATGCTTGCATTAGTCAAGAGATATGCCAACAGAGCGAGATTGAGAGAGAGAGAGAGAGAGAGTATGAAGAAGAACCCATGAAGCTCAGGATGGATAGCGCTACAGACCATAAACACCCCATGAGGATGATCACCACCAAGAGTCGAGTCGACCATCCATGGTGCTATCCCTCCTGAGCTTCACAGGCTCTTCCATACTTTTTGTTTACACATCAATCAGATTCAGAAACGAAAAAAAAGTTCCATGAAAGAGATCTAACTCATCAAAGGAAAATGAATGGCGGGGTAGATCTTAGAGCTTGATACCTATTTATAGCAGCCAGGACGTGAGAAAAAGGCAGACACACCACACACACACACTCACTCTCTCTCTCTCTCTATAGAACGGTGATATCACGGATTCTAGTGGGTTCAACTTGTTCCTTAGTGTTTTATTATTAGTGTAATGTCATATTTATTAAATTTTTTATTTCAAGTGATGGGATACAATCGTTATAATTGAATATTAATAAGACTCACTTATTTAATGGTAAAAATTATACCACATCACTTAAGACGGAAAAATGATAAAAAATCTTAGTCAACATAATAATATTGTTATTATTGATCGACAATACCACAATAATATTACTAACATAACATTACCGTTGCGTTAAATAATTGTCTCTCCCACGGGGCTTGACTAATAAGTTATGAAATAGTGATGTGTGCAGTCCACCATGTTGAGATTTTGTGTGGGGGATGGGGTTTATGCCATTATTATATTTGGCAGCGTATTAAGTTTCTTAAAGACCCCTGCCGACTACGTTCCCTAACATCCTCTCTTGAAAATTGAAATACGATACGTTGCATTGCCTTGTGCCTACAAATGGAATTGCTATACGCTCCTTGTGTATTACAACTGCACTATCTTTTTGCATTATGAGTAATATGAGTGCCTTTTGGTTTTCCTTTGCTTTATGATTACTTCTATTTTTTTTTGCACTAATCCTCCCCGTAACCATGATTACAATCGTACAATCTTTGGTGCACGTTGACCACTTACATTTTTACAATAAGCTTCCAATCAGGTCAATCTCCTGCTCCTACCTTTGTTGAAAATTCTTACAACACTGAACAACAAAATCTGTATCTATATATATACCACAGATGTAGGCCTCTCAACCATCTCCATATCTCGAGTGAGGCGGATTTATGTTACAAAATATTTCATTCATACTCGATTTATTTATTAATTCATGTCATATCGAATTTATATGAACTGTGCATAACTAATATATAAATGTGTCGTATCGTGTATTCCTTCTAATTGATTTTACTCATATTCTATTCGTTTATTAATAATGTCATGTCAGGTCCACTCATTTACTAAATAAGTGGTTTAAAGAAGACCTAAAACCTTTAATTTCGTGTCTTGCTTGTGTCGTGTTAACGGATCATGTCATATTTTGACACCCCTACTCAAACATGAAAGTTTAAACACAAGTTTACTTATTTTTAGAGAATTTTTAATTTACATACAACTTACGAATCATTCATTATGTGCATCAAATTTTGTCTTATGAGTTTAAAGGTTACATGGTTAAGGTCGTTCTATATTATTAAAAAAAATATAGCAATCGCCCTATTAATGGTGGATTGAGTTAACTAATACTTAAGAAATACTATTGAGATTTAGTTAGACAGATTTTGGGATTTAATGTACTTTGATAATTGGATTAGGAACATGCATAAAGTCTACTGTCAATCCAACGGTAAACACGAATCAAGTTTTTACATCCAGTTTCTAAATTAAACCCAAGTAATCTTATTGAGTCTTGGCAAACTGCTTGACAATTTGGCAAGTAGGGGTCACCAGTGACCAGTTTTAGTTTCCAACTTCAATCATGGTGAATGGTGGATTATAATCTTTTTAATGTCAATATGTCAAAATCATACCTAACAGCAGTGTTCTTCTATTGGGAATGACTGCCAATTCCTACATGTTTGGTATATGTGGGTACACATTTTCTTTTCTAATTTTGGATCATTTTCCGAATTTTGATTTATGATCATACCAAATTGACTAGGCAGTCTCTAGTTGTGCAACTTCATTCATCACTACAAACATACTTGTAGAATCGACTGGTGCCAAAAGTCTGGCAAGACTTTTGGCATACCATAACTTATTATCTCGTATAATCTTTCAAAAGTTAAATATTTTTTGAAGGTGATATATGGATCGGGGTATGTTAATCTTCTCGACTCTCTTATAGAGTTTTGTTACACGTTCTGCATTGAAGTTGGATGAATAATTATATTTGTTAATTAGGAAAAACTTAGAACTATAACGTTAATCCCAAGCAGAGAGTCTATTTATTTATTTTTTAATTTGAATAAGGTCAGAGTATAGTCCTATATATAGAGAAAAATAGAGCTATTGGTAGCAGTAATAGTTGGTGGGGGTTACTATGGTGGAAGAACAGAGCAGCCCCCTTAGTTCGTGGCAATTCCGCAATTTAATTGTTATTTGTTGATCATGGGCTGTGAGTTCCAAGAAAATCCCCAAATTCTCTCTCAGTTCCACTGATTTGGATGGAGGAACGTTTGGGAACTTGGGCCTGCTTTGACTCTCCGGCAGTAGACCCCGAATTCCAGAGTCTCTCACGTGCGTGCTCTTAACTTCATGCTCCCGATATTCTACCCAAATATAATTTTTCTAATAAGAATCATCCAATTATTTACGTTATTTACCAAATAAAACATAATCTATCATTTTATTTTATTTTTCATTAACGATCGTCTCGTGTGATGTAAAAATTTTATAATCCGTCTCTACCGTCATTCCTTACTTCATCCCTCCCCCTCGTCATTCCCACCCCAATCCTCTTCTATCGTTATTCCCTACTTCATCTCTCATCCTCGCCACCCTCGCCCTCAAATTTTTAAATACAATATTGATTGACGTCTTAAATTAATTTTTTGTTTAAACAAAAAAAGTGAAAATTTTAAATTTTTGTTAGTTAATAAAGATAATAAAGGTCATTTAAATGTTTATTAAAATTATGAGAATGTAACATTTAAGTTGGAAAAACTTATTAAGTTTTCTCTTAAAAGATTTGATTGTTATATTTATATTACTTTTTAACCGCTCGTAATCATCCATACCTTCTCATCTTTTATTGGTCTTTTTGCATTTTTATGTTTATCTATCTCCCTTGATATTCTTTTGCTTTTATAATTACACACACGAATTTCAAGAGCAAGTGCCATGAATATAATTAGTATAGAGCCTTTCATATATATATATAATAAGTGACCATTTAAAATGAAAGTCGCATTACACAAATGATTATGGGTGGGATTATTCCTAACCCATAAATATCCATTTTCACTCTTTTTTATTTCTTATTATTAAACTATTAAGTTCATATCTTCTATGCTCACTCCGTTCATAATTAAGTTCATCTCATGCTATATACACTCTTTTAATAAGTAGTTAATGTTTCATTCATTATTTCATCTCATACACTTACAAAAATATTTTTTCAATATGAATTTCTCTAATGAGATATAAGTTAATATTATTTCTTAATTTAATTTTATATTTGATTTCATGTGTGTTGTGTTGATTTTCATTATTTTTGTTGTAGTTTGATATTTCTGTCAAATTTAATAATTTTTTTATTTAGGATTTATATGTATATGTGTTTTTAAAAAGTGACAATAAAAGTTATTTCAATAGAAAACTTGTTTTGTTTGGCAAGTTTGTCTCATTTATAAATTAGAAAGCTTGCTACATTTTTTTATTTTGGGGGATAAACTTTTTTCTTTGTTTTCTTGATTTCATCATTTCTTAATTTTTCTTTCTTGTTTTATTTGAGTTTTGATAATTTTATTTATTTATTAAAAAGGTATATAATATTGAGTTGACTTAATTATTAATGGGGTGGACTTAGACACTTAATATATAATAAAAAATTAAATAAGATAAAAATAGATATTTTTGGTATGAAAATAGCCTCACCCACCCAATGATTATAAGTAAGAGAGATAAAAACTACTACATAAATACTGCCACACTTATTGTCCAAGTTATGTATGGAATAAGGAAAAAGCTATGCAATTGTTGTTAATAAAGTAATGGTCTGAGTGAGTCCAAATCACCCTGAGACGGCAGCGGCCAATGGTAGTGAGGCTTGGCCCCACCATGGTGCTGGTCAAACAGGGACCTTTCCTGTTTCTTATGGATGTTCCACGTGGAGGCAAAGCGTGAACCATGACATGAATTGCCCCATCTCTCTCCTCTGAAAACATTTTTTTAATTAGTGCTTAAATTATATTTTTTAATAATACATTATTGAAAAGTGTTGGCAAATGGCCATTTCTACTGGAATAAGTCTTATTTATTTTTAAAAAAATCAACAGATAAGTCAAAGTTGGAAGTGGTATACAATACATCACGTTTTTTGGGTCTAAATGAGGTGACCATAGAAAGTGGGTCCCGTAGCACAGCGGAAAGGAGGGGTCGAGGGTGGGGGGGGTGTAATTATCTTTGACTTTGTCGTAATGTGAGTAATATACACCCAACGGCAGACCCGGATCAGGCGCCTCTGTCGTAATTCAAGGAGGACAATTGCACTATGACCCTACTTTCTCAATCATGCACAGATGGTCCTCACCATTGTCTGTTTTCCCATGGTGAAGATTGTTACTGTAGAAATAAAATAGAGTAACATAAAAAAAAAAAAAAAGGGATTAAAAATAAGCACCAAATAATGTGATATTATTTTGCACAATGAAAAGTATACAGCTTGGTTCATAGGCATATGAAGGCCAAAATGCTAGAGGAATTCTATCACAAAAAATCAAGAGTTGGCAGCCCATTGCCAATTATTAGAACTTGGTGTAACAGGCCTGCCTCTGCCATTGTCATCACAGGTGCAATTCGGACGGATTAAAAAGATTGTTGGGTCAATTTTAATTTGATTTTAAGTATATAATCTTCAACTTTAACTTTAATTTTAGCCTTAACTCGACCTCTACTTGAAGTACTAAACCTGAATACTGCTCAAGTTGAATTTGGGCGAACTCGGATTGAATTCGGGTTATATAATTTAGGCTAATTTCGGGTTGAAATCAAAAATCTGAAAAAAAAAATAAAATAAAAAATTTTTGCACTTAAAAAAAATCTGAAAATAAAAATAAAATAAAATTTTACACTTCAAAAAATTTGCATACATAATAATGATGGTCTTCGTTGAGACTGAGATAGACATAGATATAAGAGAGTCGAAGAACTTCACTGTAAAACTCTGAGAGAGTTAGAGAGGTAGAATGATTCGATCGTCGATGAAGGTAGATGAGGGTCATTGATGAAGGTCTTCCATCATTGGTCAATCGTTGATGGTGATTGAGTGTCAATGAGAGAGGCTCAGTGAGAGAGGTTGAGAGACGGAGTGAGAGGAAGGTTGAGAGAAAGAGTGAGAGAAGCTATGAAAGTGAGCTAGTGAGGGAGGCATAATCGTTATTCTTGAACGATTGAAGTAAATTGTGAAGTATGAATCACTGTGTTGGACCAAAACAGTTTTTTGAGTGTAAAAATTAAGTTTTTGATCAACTTTGAGCCTAAATTAAAGTGGGACCCGATTGTTATTTTGAATAAAATTTTGTAGGTTCATATTCTACTCCGTGAGGAGAATAACGTGATATATTCACTTGTTCAAATCGAGTAAGAAATGAATGAAAAAATAGGCTCCAAAGCGACCCTCTTGAAACATGAAAATAAAGGAAGTGTAATGTGGAATGTGACACCAATTTCACATTAGTTGAGGAAGAAATTCAACATGGGCATGTATAGGCCAAGTTTGCTCTATGGGATTGGGGCCCAAGGGGAACCACAGTTTTATGAGCGGAGCGAACACCTACATGCCTTCGGTTCAACCACACACGTGCGCGCGCCTGGCCACGACCCGACAGGGCCGGGTGTGGGTGTGGTTTAGACTAAACCTTATCTTTTTGGGAAAAAATTCATTTAATTAATGGCGTGAAAATCTCTTAACCCAAAATTTAATTTCAGTACCCGTTGGATTGCACTGGATCGGGTTTGTTGCCACCTGTTGGACAGAATTAAATTGTGTCTATTCATGGAGAACAGTTACCCAAGGTGTCTACTGGCTGTTGTGTCTTATCATTATGAGTTGTGTCCTTTAGTAAGATGACTGTCCAAAAAGTCACCAATGTGTTTATAAATACCCAGATTTATTTCCATTAATTATAATTTTCAATCAGTCCGTTTTAGACAATAAGACAGACATTAGAACATATCATTTTTAGCATTAAGGCAGTACATTTAGAGAGAGTACACAACACAATATTGGTTCGTTGGACGGGCAGATTGGAGTGCTATTTTTGTTCGTGTAATGATAATTATATCCTGGGAGGTAGATGCTCGGTTTCCATAAGCATCGTGTGTAGGGGAAAAATCTGTCTTAAGGATATAGTGTCAAACACTACTCTTGATCTATCTAAAGTTCAATAACAGTTTCTGTTCTGCAATCGGGTTATTATTTATATTGTTTAAACAAACAATATACGTGTAACTGTTTGATGTAACTCTTTTGTGTTTCATACTTGTTTGTTACTATTTTACATAGTTCAAATCAGAAAGTTAAATAAGTGATTCTACAATATTTGAAACACCACAACCAACACACTAAACTCTAGTCGTAAGTGATATTACTATTGATTTATATATTTATTTTAAATGAATGAGTCGGATTTAATTTTCAGGTTAAATCCGATAACACAAGACCTCAATCGAGGTATTGCTCAAATTCAATTCGAATTAATATTTTTCAACTTAGACCCAACTTTGATATTAAAAATCTCAACCAAAACTTTAATTTTTTTTGTGTTGAATTTAAATTGACCCGTCTAAATTACACCCCTAAATGTCACGAGAAACATTTTATGACCATGGCCGCGTTTGAGTGGATTGTGGTGCTTTTGTTCCTTTAGGAAAAATTTGGGCACATCATTGATGTCATTCAAGTGTTGAGATCAAACCTATATGAACTCCAAATTGTATGATACCTCAAATCCCGGCCTCAAGATTATTTTTTTTTTTTTAAACTAGTTTAGATACAAATTCACTATCTAAAAGTGTGGTAAGGATTTAGTCCATGCGAATTATGATTCGATTAAATTATGATTGCAAAATCCTAATCGTCTGTATCAGTTTCAAATTCGTTTGAAACTGAGTATCCAATTTCATCATATTGAGAGCCTAACACCCTTTCCCAACCCATTCTTCCCTTTACTATAAAAAGGCCTTTTCTTGTATCAAATAATAAAAGAAAGGAAGATGGTTCACTCAAAGTCTATACCTCAGCACTTTGGGGTGGAATCCTAACTTTCTCAAATCTCTTTGGTTAAGAAAACAAAATAGAAGATTGGATTTTCATATTTATTGGTTGGGGTTTTTCTTCGGATTCAAAATTTCATAAATTTTTGATTATATTCGTAGGGACTACTAAGAAAAAGTAATCCAACTGGGGTAGTTCAGTTGGCCAGAGCCTTTGGCTTCTTAGTGGGAGGTCAAGGATTCGAAGTTTCCTGGGCGCAATAGCATGACTGTTTGGTAGAACAAGACCTCAATTACTTGGACGAACCGTATCCAAGTCTCTGGTGTGGGTCTTGAGTCTCCACCGAAACACAAGTCTTGATTTAACTGGTATATGAATTGAAGAAATAAACTCAAATTTGTCATTAGTTCTACTCAGAGTTACGAGCCTGAACAATATAAGTGTATCTCTACTCATTGAGAACAGGCCATGGAATTTTCCCGTTACCAAAAAAAAAAAAGAAGAAAAGCACAGAAGGATTATCGGACCCCGGGCTGGTATGGATTTTACATGACCTATGAGGAGACTTTAGGGTGGGTTACTAATGTAGTACGAGGAGTAAGAAGGTTGCCTTTTTTCTTCCCCTCCTTTTTTTGTGTTGATTTTTTGTATTTCCTCTTATCGAAGTGAAGGATAAAAAGATTGACTTTTGGTCATATTTGGGACTCTTGTTTCATCCAAAAATTAAAAGGGAAAAAATAGGAATAAAGATCACAAGTATAATTGAATAATTAATCAATCATGCTTGCATTTTAGAATAATTACACCAAGGTCATGAGATTGCCTAGTAAATTTTATCGACTTTCAATTCGTCATATATTTAAAAAATTCAATGGAATTTTCTCTAATACACTTACTAATCATGAATTCAAGTAAGCCTCCTATAAGCGAGTCTTTCATCAAAATAAGGCTTAACTTTTAGATTAAAAAAAAAAAAAGATAGAAAGAGTGGGAACACTCAACATAATGTTAGGCCTCGCCAATGGGTGAGACTCTCTCCCCTTCTTCAAATTACCCAAAATGAACAACAGAACATAACAATGTATTTTTCCAAAATATTTCCGAATGACCTGTTTTTGTTTGTCGAAGATATAGATAGCAAAATTGTTGTATATTTTTCAAGCTGGCTGTTTTCTATGGAATTTTAATTGAATAGAATCTGATTTAATCGGCATGGCATTACTGTTGATCATTTCCTTGCTCAATGCAGCCTTAAATTTATGTGGGCCCTAGGAAATTTGATGTCTATTAAGTGTTGAGAAAAAAATGGCTTTGTTAATTATATTGGAATGTGACTAAAATCTCTCGATATTAATTATGTCATAAGTTGCAGTCAAATTTGAAATATATAAAATCTCAATCCGTTGATTAAATATTACATTATTCATGACATATATCATTGATGCATTTTTTTTGTGAAATTATTATATATTAAATATTATTTTATAATGGTGCATGCATACAAATATATTTTATTGATATAATTGGATATTGAATATAATTGAATATTTGTGACTTGGCTAAAGGAATCCATCAGGTAATAAAAGACTAGGCAATCTTACTTAACTGCAGAGAGTTGAGAAAATATTGGTCGACTTGATAAAATATTAGGAGAGTTGAGGTTATTATACTGAGTGGGAACAACTAGTTGAGCGGTTAGCTGATATATCCTTCCTTATAAATAATGTTAGAAGACACCAGAAAACACCGATTTTGAGATAAAACTCATTGTGGGAAAATCTCAATTCTACTGTTTTCATATCAAAGAGAATTTTTAATTCTCAAAGGCTAACTCTCTATTCATCAAATTTATGAAGTTCTATTCTGAAAATTTCCTACAAATTACACATTGCAAATACCAGTTATCTCACTATTATACACATTGCAAAGGTAAGAAAATTGATGAATTGATCCTGTTAATTAAGTTACAGAAATTGAAAGGAGATTGAGCCTATATACATCTAAATATATAGAGAAAATACTAAGGGTTCAAGTTTGTCCCACCCCATTAATAAAGGTACCTCCTCTAGCAGATTCCGCTTTCTGGAACATACACCAATCTTCTATAGAGTAACTAACACAGACACCCCCCCCCCCCCCCCCCCCCCCCCCAAAACACAAAAACACACACTACCACCAGCAGCAGAAGAAAAGGGAAATTAAAGGAGAACTCTTCCACACACTCACCGTGAGTCCTTCAGGTAGTACTGTTAATAATTATCAACATCCTCTATGCTTTGCTTCTTTGGAAATCATTGAATGAGACCGACCCCACCATAAGGCATGAGGCGCACATTTCTTAGTCTTGATGCAACCGCCCATCATCCATCTTTATATTTTTCAATCAACCACTAACATCAATGGATGGTTTCATGAGAGGATTTGAAATTATCATGAAGACCCACCCCTCTTGAGTAGTACTGTTTCTTTTGATTCCTTCCTCTTTTTTTTTTTTAATCTTTCACATTACTGTGTTTGACATGGCAAAACAAAAAAGAATCCGTACAGTCTACTGTACCCTGTATTCATTTTTTCATGGGCATCGAATATCATCTGCTTCTGCTCTGTCAAAGGTAAAGTTTGTTTCCTCTGCATGCATGGGAATACCTTAGTTCCCGGAGCTTCCATTTTTGCCCCAACCAGAACAACTTTAATCTTTCCGATGTCTAAGCTAATGTTACATAAAATGCTGGTCATTGATCAAAGGTTGGGATTCAACTGCTTTAGTGCAGTCGCAGAGACTACTAGTAGTACTGGGATCAAGTGTCATCCACAGTCTGCATTATATTTGAATGAGTAAATTTGTCACACCACTGCAACTAATCCTCAAGAGAGTTCGGGTTTTGCCGTATCCATAAAAAATTTCATGGTTGGAATTATGAGTATCAATCAAGTCGTGACATGCCATTTTTTATCTATCATATTGGAGTCATGTCCCTTTTTGGGTTCATCTCATATTTGGGTCATGTTTGAATTAAAAAAGGTCATGCAGTTTGTAACAACAATACTAATTAAATGGGTTATTCTTGTCTAATACCAAGCCACAGCCAGCTCATTTGTTACTTGCAATAATCGATATTTGGTGGTATTATTTTGGGATTCGTATCGTATTAAGTCCGTTTTAATGTGTAAACTGAACACCAAGAGCTTATGGTGTTTCTAATTTCCAAACTTTGTTTTACCTTAAGCAAACTTCCATTAATAGCCGAAGCAAGAAGAATAAAACTCAGACAACTAGAGACAACATACTGAACACACCACATAAAAGCTGCAGACATACAAAGTAGGCCCTTTTGTTCTCTTTCTATGTTTTTTGTCTCTATTTTGTGCTCTATAAATAGGAACTATGGTGAGAAGCAAACTGAAGGGGATGGAGAGAGGTAAGAAGGTTCTGCCAAAAGAAAAGAAGTGTGTTCTTAAAGGGTGCATCAAGGATAGCAAAGGACCTTGGTTAGTTCATAGAACCAGCAAAAATGGAGGTGTAGTTAGCAAGCTTCGTTATCCTTCTGATAGGGAGCGACAGAAAAATAAGCAAAGGGAGCGTAATCGACGAGCTGTAGCTCAAAAGATCTTTGCGGGACTTCGGGCTCATGGCAACTACCAGCTTCCCAAGCATTCCGATACTAATGATTTGTTAAAAGCTTTGTGTGATGAAGCGGGGTGGCATGTCGGAGAAGATGGAACAGTTTCGAGGAAGGTGAAAAATAATTCCTAACTCCTCCTGTTTATAGTTTGTTAAAGTTTATATTCAACTGTTGTATTGCACAAACATTCTCCATCTCTAGCATTATAGTTTTCTCATACTTTGCAAATGTTTCATTTTATAACACAAAATAATGTGATAGGAAAATGACCAACTTTAATTGCTATTTGATTTCAAGTTTCCAAATATAATAATACACTAAATGCAGGTGAATCTTGTGTTTTATGTATATGCTTTCATATTAGCATAGCATTGTAGAAGAACGTGTTATTAAATATGTTGAATTCATAAATGAAATACGATATGACAGACAATTATTGATACTTTTGTGAATATTGATTGCAAAATTAATTTATTTGACAGCCTTCTGCTTTGCAAATGCCAAATCGGATTAATGTGGATCTCCCATGCCAAGTTTGTTTGGATGAAGACTATTGTATGTGTAATGATGATATTGATTCACAAATTTTTGGTGATCGTCAGCCAAGAAGTATTTCACTGATTGAGAAGCCTCGAGGGGAACATAATATTAATCTCACGTTGACTCTCTCAGTATGAAGATCAAGAATAGTTGCTACAGATGGTCATAGAATTAATTGCATATTCTCATATGGTTAATCTCCTACACATACTCTTGGCCATAATAAACTAAAAACTAGAAGATAAAACAAAATAGAACTATACATAACCTTTGTGATAGTTTTAATTCTTCACTTACTGTTATGTTAAATTATCAAAGTAATATCATCTTTTTTATTTCTAAATAAATGAATCATAGTATAGTTTTTTTTTTTTTTTTTTTAATTGGTGAAAGCTTTATCCAATTGAAATTTCTTTTTAAATATTACTTTATAATGTTTGTAAATATACCCATTTACACTATTAGTGTAGATGTCTTGGTTTAGTTGTTCAAATTTAGTCCAATAACAACACTGTGAATAATGTTAAGAGCAATACTATTGAGACTTAATTTGTTGACTTAATTCACTATAGTCATTGGATTGATATAGACTCCATTACATATTAGAATTTAATGTTAATTCAACAGTTACAATGAAAGCACATCATTAGGTCGACAAACTATGTCAAATTTTAAGTCTTAATAACATTCCTCTATCTAATGTTAAAGACTAAATCTATATCTAATCCCCCCTTCTAGATTCACATTAATTTTGTACTAAACTGATCTTTAGGTGTTGTTTTAGTATGAATGCACCAAGAAAATTGTAATTAACAGAACCAAATCAAGGTATTCTGTCAAAATTCAAGATTTATATATCATTTTTCATATTTTCGGGACATCCATAGAAAAGTGATCCACTGTGATTTGACTAAAACTTTGTTAATTTTAAGCTTCAATATAAAAAAAAAAAAAAAAATCAAGTCCCAACATGCTTGATGAGAATAAAAGAATGTATCCAGTGTACAAGCTTCCGCCATTGTAGAGTCTGAAAAGGGTTAAATGTAGGCAACCTTATCAGAGAAGCTGTTTCCGAGAAGGCAAGAACTAAAATTTTAATAACTATGCACTTCAAAGAAACTGTGCCCTTTACAAAAATTGGAATAACAACTCATTCCACACATCAGGCACACCAGGTAAACACCAATGTATACAATCAGAGTAACTTGTTGGGTTCAACAATTGCTGGGGGCTTAGTGTCTCCCAGAACTTACGATAAATGGAAGGGTGTCCCTCTTTTCGATACTCGGAGAGCTGAGTTATATTGAGAACAGAAACCTTCGAACTCAACCTTCTCAAAACCTTCTCCACCATTTGCATCGTAGGCAAGTCCGAACCACTTCCCCAGTAGCCTTCATCATCAATGGGGGTTTTCTCATTGTAACAATTCCCTTCACTCTCCGGTTTCCACTCTTGGCTCCTGATTGAGAAATTGAGGTAGGTTCAGAAAAGAGAGAGTGTGTGTGTGTGATAATGAAACAATATAAAGAAATAAAAATAAGCAGCATCCTTGGTCTCCAAATGCTAGAAGAGAATCTAGTAGGCCAAGAATAAGAAACTTGGCTCTGTTCCGATTTTACTTGACATAAATGACAAATAATGGGTTGTGCCACGCTGCTCCTGAAGTAAGCAACAAGATTATATATTGTTCCTTTTAGAAAGCCAATAGAACCAAATGCAATGTGAAATGAGAGTCTACAATTCTTGTTACATACGTGTGTTTCCAGCGGTTTGATGCTTAAATGGCTACAAAGGCACAAGATGCATGGAACCTATGGTAGTCCTCCAGAATAGTTCCTTGGGAAGTGGAAACAATTATCTAGGCTAGGGGAATTGTCCACAGTTAATTTTCGTTGAGACTTGAGTAAGAGATTGTGGTGGTTTTGGGACTACAATTAAAAATAAAGCTCCACTACAAACTTCTGTATTTGCCAGTCTCTGAATGGGTTTCGTTCCATTCTGTGCTCTACCTAGGGCTCAAGCAGATATTTTTGCCCCTAGGCTAAAAGACAAGACAATTGAAACAAAGCCTTGAATTACTAATGCTTGGGTTGGAAACTCAACTCAGTGTGCATTTATTTAAAATAGGAAACTATGTTACATCTTAAACGAAATAAATTCCTTTCATGTCCGATATGCGATGCCATGGAAAAATATACTCTTCATCTGACACACAAATCTGTACAGAAAACCTATATATAACCACCAATTAAAGCATAAAAAATATTGAATGTTTCTGTGAAATTAAAATTACAAACCAGTTAAAGCGTTATAGCTGTGGCCCTTAGACTTAAAAAACACCATGGAGAAATCTACAATTAAGAACCCTGGTTTTAGAGCACAAATTGTTAAACGTGGAAATTTACTTGGCAAACAATTGATGAGCATTGCAATTGTCCGTGCCAATCTTTGTCTCCTTTCAGAGTTATCAAATAACTACAAAGGGTAACTGCTAGATGTATAAGAGATTTATTTATAACTGTGAAAGAGAAAGGGTCATTATTAAATTACTCCAAAGTTAATGATGAAAGATATAATATATTAACAATGATCGTATAACAAGAAAGTTGAGACAAGAGGCTCATCACTCACGAGAAATGTGTAGGGGACATGGTCACTAAAAAGACCCGCTTCTTGAGGGGGTCGACTTCAGAAGCCACCCAATTTGCCCAGGCATCCATGGCCAACTCCATACCTCCCCGCCCATCTATTTCTTCACAAACCCCATTTTCTTCAGTACTCCATCTGCAAATTGAGAGGGTTAAATGCATGGCGAGAGGCAATAATTAATTCCCTTGCAAATTCTAAATGAAACCTGGATTGAATCTCACAACAGCTTAACAGGGCCCTGTCTCCACCACAAGTATGAGTTGAAAACCAGTATATCAGCATGCTGCCACTGAGATGCATGCTTTAGAACTGAATCTGGACGCATGATTCGTTCATCCAGTCTATGATTGACTGGGTCATCAGAGTTAGATTCAACAAGAAGCGGCGCCCATAGAAACTCCACCGTGGCGTTGTATTCCTACATACACGATAAAAACATCTATTTTAATCAGAAGTAAAAGTTAAAAATTTCCCATTATATCCAATGAACCAAATAAAATATTGAAGACACAAACCCATAAATTTCAAGACCACTTCAATATTTTAATAAAAGCTCACATTTCCAAATTGCAACTAGGATGGAATTGTACCTCTGATCTAAAGATGGTAAGAGGAGCATTTGGAGACACGGACCTCTTATCTGCTCGAACTGCAGACTGTAAAAGGCACACCATTGATATCCATTGTCCTCTATTCAGTGAATCTCCTACAAACATTAGTCTTTTCCCTCTCAACTTCTCCCACATTCCAGTCACATTCCATCTACAAATCAACAAAAACAAGTCAAGAAAGCCAACTAGCAGAAACTCACAGTTTTTTCAAATAATGGACCATTCTTTGTTGACAAAACTAGTAGGTCCATATGCCAAAAAACAAGTATAATTAACCAAAAACACACACCACGTGACTTCATTACTCTGCAGCTCAGAAACAGAGAGTACCTCTTCAAATTGCAATTGTTGGGTTGCCACCTCCAGAACTGGTATCCCAAATCAGGCCTTCCATGCTTGTGACAAGCCAATTGGTCTGACATGTATGGGCAATCCGACTCATTATAGAGTGGATGCGAAGTATTATCCAACACCCATTTGCCATAAAACAAGTCACACGACTCCAGACTTACTCTCCAGTAGTTGGACTCCGGCATTTGGACAACCTGTTCAGCTCTCCTTCCACTGTAGTCTACAGTGGACCGGCATGTACTAAACCTATCCAAAACCACTACAATTTCCCCCAAAAAATTCCCAGATATATAATCAGATCAAATCAAAGAGAAACATAAAATTAAGGGTGGGAATTAACTAAAATAACAAGAAAATGAAAACAACATATTCATAGACACATACATATATTGTTTGTAAGATAACAGCCATGAAATTAAAGGTCTCCCCATATATTCAAATTACAAGAAATGGAGACAACACATCAACAGACCCAGAAAAACATATATGCACATATGACAAGGAGCATGAAGGTAAAAAAATTTAATTACGAAATTTCAAAAAAATAGACAAAGTACATCCTTAGACGGTTAGACCAGTAAACAAACCCTAGTAGACTACAGTGTATAAATATTGGAAAAAAAAATAGATTTTGACAATCTTGGGCATAAAAAGACTAACCTGGAGGTCTTTTTGGGAGGGTGTTATTCTGTGGGGGAGAAAGCTTGTACAAAGGGATTTGCTTGATGATATGTTGATGGTGACCATCATCATTGTGACCTTGGTCTTGATGTATTTTCTGAATGCTACGTTCGTTGCAGAGGATAGTAGAGAGTATGAAGATAAAGATGATCAGTGCTATGAGAGGGACCTGTGTTCTCTTCTTGTGCCATCTCTGCATCATTCTAGAGAGAGACATAGAGAGAGAGAGAGAGAGAGGAATGTATGTTTTACTTGCTCTAAATTAAGCATGTCACGATTAGTGCAAGGATTTTGTACAGCCAACAGCGACTGGTGTAATATCCGAGTGAATTACTTTATGTGGAATTACATTGATATCGTGCAGCGCGCCTTACGAAACATGATCTACCTGCTAATGGGCTGCTTTTACGTGATTTGGTGGACCAATCTGACTAATGATCTGTTTGAGAGGAGGAATGAAAAAATAAAAGAAAAGAGGAAATACATTTTTTGTTTGACACTGTAGATGAAAAAAATGGGAAGATAATTTCTTTTTTCGAAGGTATTAAAGAAAAATTATTAAGCTTTGAACCAATCTTTTTTTTTTTTTCTGGTATCGGCGCTTCCGTGCTTGTTAAAAACCACAAGTCGGTGCATTATTGCTGATTAAAAAAATATTTAATTTGAATCCTTCGCTTTGAGTTTAATGGTCTTATTAGGGCTTATTTGAATAAATATTAAGAAGGAATTTGAATTGATTTTTTCAAACTCAAATCATTTTTTATAAAGATGGAATTCAATATTCAATTCGGTCCATACCTATGTTTTGTATGTAATACATCTATATAATAAGATAGCTAGGTGTTTGAATTTATGGGGGTATATTTTTTTCCCCAAATTTCACACACTTTCCCTCCCAAATTTCACAAATTCAACACAAGTATTCCATAGCACATAGTTACACATACTCCACTACACACTCACTACACACACACACACACACACACACATTACATATACACTCCAGCTGTACACACACATAGTGTCATAATTTAATATTTAGTGACTTCAGTCACGGGGTATCGTTAGTATACATATAAAACACATGAATATATCATTATTATTAATAACTATTTGTCTTATAAATGAGTATTTCATCCTTGATCAACTCAATTCATACCCATGTTAAGGGATACAATTATCTTTTGTATCTTTAATCCCTTAACTCATCTTCCCAAACTCACCCCCTCACTAGTTTGGTGAAACTCATGATCAATGGATTTAATTATTGGGTCAGCTAGAAGCCGAGTTTAAAAACTCAAGATTTAATTTTCAATCCAAACATAAGATTTGAAAGTCTTTTAAACTATTTCCCCCAAACCCATTTTACCAAATCCCCTATACCCCCTTACCAATTAGTCCCTTAGGGTGTGTTTGATGGAAGGATAAGTGGGGATAGAAATACAGGGGGTGGGGATAATGTTTATTAGTATATAAGTCTCGCATATACTTTGTTTGTTAACTATTTTTAATAAAATACTAATTTTTGAATCTTAATATTGACTCGGTATAAATAGTGCCGCCAAACCTCATCTATATGGGTATATCTAATATCACGTGGGAGGTGGTATTAAAATAAAGTAGAAAACTAACAATGATACTAGATTATTAAATTAACTCTTCTAATACCTAATGTTCAAATTCAAGATAAAGGCATTAAAGTCAATTTATATAAAAAAAAAAATCTTTACTTTTATTGTTGGGACCATAAGAAAAATAAATTATAATATTGGTCTTTCAAGTATCTAATAATCTAAAACACAGAGGGATATTTAAGTCAATTAACAAATACAATTATTATTTTTTTGTGGACCCACATGCATTGTAAGTCATAAGCCAAACATGGTAAAAAATTTAAAAAAAACATTAAATTAAACCTTCCATACTCATAACGTTGGAGATGACGGAAAATAAATCTCTAATCTCATTCATCATTCTCCTTAAAAAAAACATACCCTTATAGTAAGTACATATAAGGGTAAAACCATAAAATCTTTCTTTTCATTGAATTTTTCGCTCAAAATTTGAAAAAAAAATTTGGTGGGCAGAAGTCATATAGTTTTTCCCTTTCACTTTCCTCTCCCCCTTATTTTTCATTTGTACCAAACACATGGAAAACCAATCTTTTCATTTTATTTTTGATCCTCTACTTTCCATCCACCCTATTTTCTTCATTACCAAATTGCCCCATAAGAATGGATGAGAATTATTGAGAAAAAATAAATTGATTTTCCAAAAAATAATATGAGACCTGATCCGTAGGATTCGATCTCATGTCTCATTTTATGTCCTGTGCCCATTCTTTTTTGGTTTGTTTGGTATGAAGAAAAAATTAGATGAATGAAATGTTGAAAAAATAGATAAAATATCATGTTTGATAAGTGAAGAAAATAAGAATGATAAAAAAGTTGATGGATTAACATTTTTTCTAATTTACCAAAATTTATCATTTCAAAATTGAGAGAAAAAATGAAAAAAAATAATTATGTGTGTTAAGATATATATTATTTACTTTTATATCCTTTAATATATTCATATATCTTATTTATCTACTACATATATTATGTACACATTAGTACTATTATATAGATACAACACACACATTTATAATATTTTGTATTTTATATCGTTTTTACCAAACACAAAAGAGAGAAGGAATAATTCCTCTCTTCAAGCATAGAAAAAATATGTCACTTCTATTTTTCATTTTTCCATTTTCCATTTTTATCATTAACCATACCAAACATAACATTAGTCATTTGATTTATTAATTATGCAACCATTTCTTAGTATAATTTCTCCCCAATTACAACTCTATAGTTGTATTATGAAAAATTAGAATGTTTTTGTTAAAGGTGTCGCAAGTCATCTACACTTGGGAAGATCATTTCCCAAACTTGATGATTTGGTGGGTATTGATGAAAGAATCACCCAAGTATGAGGATCTTATTGCATCTCACATTATCACTCCCAGAGTTTTTATTTCACTATATCTGGATTTGATTTTTAACAATTATTATACAATTCTAATTAATTCGTTACTTTCCACAAAGTGTCTGCTCCAAATTTCCACTTTTTTAGATTTTGTATCTGTGCTACCATCTTTACTACTTGGTCAGAAAAAATATTAGGTGTAATCGTTACACCATATCAGTAAAAAAGTATCATGCGGTGTAACCGTCCATTAATAAATAAACAAGTCTGTAAGTGAACTCCACAAAAATTCATAATCACCCAACTGTGTAATTCATAGCAACCCCTTGATAGAAAATGGACCCATTTTTATCTATTTTCTAGTTTTTTTTATTAAATGATTACACTACATTAATACTGTTAACATTATATTACTGTTACACTCAATATTTACTTAAGAAAAGGGGGGCAATGTATCTGAGGGGAGCTAGTTTCACTTGGAATAATGCCATTTTCCTTGCATGCTTCCCTAACTTGGAGTCAATTGTATTCGACAGTTTTGTTTCTATCGACGATTATTGAATAGTAACATCTAATTAAATCTCCCCCTTTTCTCTATTTTTTGTCACGTGACATTTTTTTAGTGCATCTATATTGTCAAATGTCAATACATAGAATATTCATAAGATTGATTTATTTTAAGTCCAAACACTATGTTAATATTTTCTATAATTTTCACCAAACATTAATACAAATCTTCATAATACTTGAACTTTGATCTATCAATAACGGAAAATGTAGGCATACAAGAGCTCATTCCAAGCATCAGGAACTCCAGGAAGGCACCAATGTGCACAATCTGCATAACTTGTTGGGTTCGCTAATTGCTCTTCAGTTAGGGGCACCCATTGCCTTCTAAAAATTGATGGGTGACCATCTTTTCTGTACTCCGAGAGTTGAGTTATGTTGAGGATTTGTACCGTTAAACCTCTGCTTTTCAATTCATGGATGGCCGCCTCTGTTATTTCCATCATTCTGGGTGTTGATCCACTTCCCCTGTATCCCTCTCTCAAAATGGGTTCTGTTTCATTATAGCAATTTTCACCCGTAGCCTTGCCCCACTCGTTGCCCCTTCAAAAAGTACATGACCCCAAAAAAACGTTTCGACCATGACAATGATGATTAGAGATAGCAAATGAACGGGTTGAGTTGGTTCAAAATGGGTTGGGTGTAAAATAAATTTAATATATTTTTAATCGTTTTAATGAACGAGTTATAATGAGTTGGGTTAAACTTATTAACCCATAAAATAATTAAAATACTCAATATGAGCACAACTAATACAATAAAATAAATACACTAATACATCAAAACACACATTATTACACAAAAAATACACACATATACTAACACAAATGCTTCTATTTTGGTGTAATAGTGTGTACACTTTTTGGTGTATAAGTGTGTATAGTTTTTTGGTGTATTAGTATATTTATTTAATTTTCTTATTTTTATTATTTAAAAAAAAGATAAATACTCAACAAAATAGGTACTCATTTATAATCTATCTTAACTCATTTAATTAAAATAAATCATATTATTCAACCCATTTAGAATCTATTTAATTAATATTAAAATAAATCATATTATCCAACTCATTTAGAACTCGTATTAATTAATATACGTACCCAACCCATTTATTTATGAATAAGTTCAATGAGTTAATAGAATGAATTAGATTACCAGCACTAAGATTAATGATGATCATGGTACTAACGACACAAATTCAGCATATAGAAAATGGAGAATATGTGTCAAAATTAAGCTAAGGTTACCTTAGGTGAGTGGGCGACATGCTAATGAAAAATAATCGAGCCCTGGAACGGTTAACATGGATCTCCAACCAATCTGACCAAGTCTTTAGAGCCATCTCATAACTCCGGAGCATATCTATTTCTTTGTAAATCCCATCAGGGCTTTCAAATGATCCCCACCTGATCAATGTCAGTAACTATCAATTAATTACGGGTATATTGGGAAATTTTACGATACTCAAAAAAAAAAGAAAATTTGGTATCAATATCGTTGATTACTATTTTATATGATAAAGTTATAATTTTAAAATAAAAAAGTATAATTACTCAAGAGAGGTTATGAACGATCGTAAACAGTCATAATTGATCATGTCGATCTCAACATTATGTAATCGATCATGCCTGTCAAGTTATAATTTACGCCACAAAAAAATTATATCTTTACCTTAAAAAATTATAATTTTCGATACTGCTACCGCCCTAGATGCCCTCCTGATCTATATGATTTGTTGTCTTGGTGAGAAGCTTCTATAATTTCATCAATTGATGGGAGAGAGAGACTGGGTTCTCGGGATGTACTTACAGAACCTTCATTTTGGGCCTAAGCCACCAAAGATAGGAATTGAAGATGAGGATATCTGAGTCAGTCCAATGCCTAGCATGCTTTTCAATTGCATTGACTCTAACAATCCGATCGGGTAAGCGGTGGTTCACCGGATCATCAGAGTTTGATTCTACCAGCAATGGAGCCCAATAGAAATCGATAGACACATTGTAATCCTACATTTCAATGATGAGTTGATGAAGAACAGAGGGTAACTGGTTTTGCAACGATACAGATATGAGAAATGAAAAGAACAATTTCTATCAGATCAATGGTAATTGGGACTCACCATGGCCTTGAAGTTGATCAAAGAGCCAACGAAGTGGATGGATTTGAGGGATGGAGGGATAGACGACTCAACCAAGCAGACCATTGAAACCCATTGGTCCCTATTCAATGAATCGCCAACGAACACAAGCCTCTTACCCCTTAGCCTCTCCAGCAATGCTGTGGCATTGAACCTGTTAAACATGAAACCATTCCACATCACTTGGCTTTCTTATCCTAGAGAGAGAGAGAGAGAGAGAGAGAGGGGACCTTGGGATGTCACAGTGATGAGGTTGCCACCTCCAGTTCTGATACTTCAAGTCATTTCTCCCAAACTTCTGACAGGCAAAATCATCCAACATGAACGAGCATTGTTGCTCCTTGTATAGAGGGTAAGACTTGTTATCGAATACCCACTTGCCTGAGAATAAGTCACAGCGCGACAATGATTTTTTCTCTGTTGTCTGATCTTCTCGCAACCATCTGTTCTGTCCTGTTAGATAGATAGCTGCAATGATCAAGGCCACGAATAAAACTGCCGCAACAGAATGAAGACTACATCTAATTCTGAGTGTTCGGGGAACTATTTGGTTTGCAACCATTCTTAGTTTCTGTTCATGCCTTGGTGTACTCTGTGAGCTGTTGAATTCAGTCGAAGAAGTGTATGGAGTCAGTCTGCTCCTTTATATGGCTTTGGTGTAAGACTCATCTGTCATTTGCATCCAAAGTCCACTTTTCTTAGGGAAATCACAGTGGAAAAATGGCGTCACATCCTCTACCTTAAGCTATTGAAAAGGATATAATAAGTATTTATCCTTCAATACTTCCCTTAGATGATATAACTTATAGACTTTTCTCCCTTACATGATATAACTTAAGGCTTTTCTTAGGCATGCATTTATTATCTATTTAAAATCTGCCTTATTCCTTGGCAGGCAGATAGTACTGTATCTGTCTAAGTTATATTAAATTGCAGATTAGGTTGTGGTGGTTAGCAGTCAAATTCTTACTCGCAACTGCTCCCCTAAAAAATTGTCAATTTTTCAAACGCCTGTGAAAAGGGGGGCTAGGAGAAGACTATAATTGGTTGCCTCACTAGAGAGCCCTAGCAAGTTTGTTGGGATGGAAACCTTTTCCAAACACAATGTGAACAAATCATATATGATTTGTCATGAGGAAAAGTTAAATAGTCCAAAGGAAGCCTTATTATTGCCATTGTGTTTACCGTGATTATTAAAACTTGTCCCACAACGATATAATTACACATCGCGGATTAGTACATGTGCTAGTTTTGTGCCTACTTCACCCAATGTCGATTGTCGTGAGGACTGGTGTCATAGTGGTATCGGTTTAACCTGAAGTTAGAGCATACTTGTTCCAGGAGTTGCAAGGGTTATAAGGTCAATTAGTGAACAACATTATTTTGTTTGTCTATGAGAAAATTTGCGGCCTTTTGATTCCTTCTTGTGAAAAAAAAAACTGCACATGCTTACATGAATCATAAAGAACAGAACTAGTTTTGGGTTTATTGTAAACCAAAAATGTAGGCATAGAGGATCTCATTCCAAACGTCGGGCACTCCAGGAAGGCACCAATGTGTACAATCTGAATAACTCCTGGGGTTGGCTAGTTGCTTTTCAGTTAAAGGCACCCATTGCCTTCTGTAGATCGATGGATGAGCTTCTTTTCGGTACTCTGATAATTGCGTTACATTAAGCAACTGGACCTTCAAACCTCTTGTTTCCAATTCACTAATTGAATCCACTACTTTTTTCATCATTCTCAAATCAGATCCGCTTCCCCAATATCCCTCTTTTGAGATTAGATCAGTTTCATTGAAGCAACTTTGACCTTTCTCCGTGCCCCATTCTTCGCCCCTGCATTAGTTAGCATACTGCTAAACCATCAACTGATCTAAAAGTTTAAGCTATTAGACAGTTTGTAACATAAATATTTACATACTTCAACACGTCCTCTCACACACGGGCTAAATTTGAGCTAAGCAAGAATGCTTTGATACTAAATTGTTATACCATCAACTCATTTCAAAGTTTAAACAGTAAGAGAACATAATATGCATATTGTATACTGTTAACACATACCATAGATGAGTTGGGGACATGCTCATGAAAAACAATTCAGTCTTGTTTCGGTCAACATGGATATCCAACCAATCTGACCATGTTTTCAGAGCCATCTCATAACTTCGAACCATGTCTACATCTTTATAGATTCCATCATCAGGGTTTTCAAATGATCCCCACCTGATCATCGTCATTTTAGAAGCAGCGTTCAGATTAAAAACTATATGACTGCTCCTAATTGAGAATCTAATTCAGTCAAGATGCTTCTGATTTAATTCTAGGAATTTACTTACAGAACTTTCAACTTGGGCCTTCTCCACCAAACATATGAATCAAAGACGAGAATATCTGCATTAGTCCAGTGCCTCGCATGCTTTTCAATTGCCTGGACTCTAACAGTTCGTTCTGGTAATCGATGGCTAGCCGCATTATCAGAATTGGACTCCACCAACATCGGTGCCCAATAGAAATCAATCGAGGCATTGTATTCCTTCAATAGAATATTAACTGATAATTAGCCACTGCAGTGAGAGTTAAAGCCATGGCATGGAACAAAATGTAGAGTGACAGAAAGCACGAACATATAGAGATGCTTGGGGCATCTTGAGCAGCTCAAGCTTGTTAGCCTGATTCTTGGGGAAATCTTGACAACCCCTCTGCTTAAACTAAAACCTAATACAATCAAGACAGTCAGCTACAATGCATGTGAAGGGCAGGTTTCTTCTCCGAGCATCAATCAGCTAATAGTTGAAATGTTTTTTTGAGTGGTGACAACCACAGTAATGGCTCTAATTCTATAACTTTTGGTGTAATCCTCAAATTGAAGTAGCTATATGGTTTAAGGGTAAAAAATTACCAAACTTAGGATATGAAACTTGAGCTCAAGAACATGTACATGTAATAGACCTGCCCAAAAATTACAGCATTAGGCTGCCTTTATGCATGTATGACATTATGTGTGATCAGAAATCTACAAAAATCTGGAATTACAGTGGCCTTGAATGACATTAAGGAGCCATTGATGTGCCTGGATTTGAGTGTTGGGGGAATTGATGACTCGATCATGCAGACCATTGAAACCCATTGGCCCCTGTTCAATGAATCTCCAACAAACACAAGCCTCTTATCCCTGAGCCTCTCCAGCAATTTTGTGGCGTTGAACCTTGTCAGCAAGACATTTCAGAAAGATTCAAAAAAAAATTTAAAATACAAACCTTGTGAAACATATTAAAGTGTGAGTGTGTTGTGCGAAAGAGAGAGAGACATTGGGAGGTCACACTGGTGAGGCTGCCATCTCCAATTCTGATAGTTCAAGTCCGTTCTTCCAAACTTCTCACAAGCAAATGTATCCCACATGAACTTGCAATCTCGCTCCTTGTATAGAGGGTAAGACTTGTTATCATATACCCATTTTCCAGAAAACAAGTCGCAGTGTGACGAGTTGGAAATCATAGTCTGATGTTCTTGCAGCCATCTGTTGTCTCCTATTAGATAAACAGCTACAACAACAAATGTGAACAGAAATGCTATGAGGGATTGATATACAGATCCAACTCCACATGATTGGAGAAGTACCATTTCGTTTAGTTTCCCCATTCACCCTTCCTGTGTCTTGGTGTGATCCCTGCTCTATTGATGAATCAAGAACAGTTGGGCTGCATTATTATCACCGGTAGTTAGGTTTCTTGAAGCATAACTATTGTAATGTGATTAAAATACAGTTAATATTGGTTAAATCTGAGATTCTCCTTATCATTTGTACCACATATTCCCACTATAATACTCGAATAATCTAATAGCTAGTCAATGTCTAGGTTGGCAAATTGCTTATGTTACTCTCGAATGTCCCTTTCTCACCAAATAGCAGGTAAAGTCTGATACAACGAAAGTATTCCAATATTCTGAACTCCTGGGACCTCAAACTTTATCAATTGTGGTTTCTTAGAACTAAACGTGAAAACCAGTCGGACTGGTGTAATTGGTGGATTATCACAGTCCTCAAGTGGTTTAACATTGTCTCTTTTACATGATTCAAAATCCAAAGAGAGAGAGAGAGAAACCGACGCACCATAGGGCTGGCTAGATGTCAATTTTGGTTCTCATATTGGATTAGTGGACCGGGCAAGCTGCGTTTTTTTGGATAACTTGAGCAGAATCTTCATAAACATTTCTTTTCCCTTTCTTGGGGTCCATAGACTGGAGCTATTTGCTTCATTGGTACTCTTTAGATTGAAGTAGTTTACTTCATTTCTACAATACCTCTTTCTTGGTGAGACCTGAGCTCTTCAAGTGACCAAATAGTTTTAGGTATTATATTGGAGCGGTTGGGATTTCCAAATCCTGATTTGTTGTACCTTGTTGTCCCAAGTCCCCAAAGGAGAATTGTTAATCTTGTTCTTTTCCTTAAAGAGAGGATTAGCATGGTGTTGTGACTGATAAGTGATAACAGTGTCATTTATGTCAAGTATGTTGGATAATTGATTTGCTTCATTACTCTACGTAATTAAGATTATGAAAACAATCAGATATGTGTCATGGTTATTTTCCTGTCCATGAGAGGAGAGAAAAAGAGAGAGAGACTGATTCAAATTTGAACCAACACAACTGTTGGAGTGGATGATATCAAGATACACTAATAAATATTGCGTGTAACGGTTACACCACGTCAGTATTGTTAGGTGGTGTAATCGCCCAATAATAAACCCCACAAGTGGATAAGTGGGCTTCATTTTACCCACTTGTTTATTTTTGAGTAGGCGGTTACACCATGTGATAATGCTGACGTGGTGTAACCGTTACAACCAATATTTACTCAAAAAGACACAGGCTCATCAATGGTTTGTGTCCATTTACTTGAATATGTTCCTAATACATGTTCCGAGACCTACATGCATGATTTGAATGCAGCCATTCAGAATTCTTATGAAATTTGAATATCAATTCGTTTTCTCTCTCTATAATGCATGTGATCTTTCATCTCACCACAAATCACTGTTAACATTGTTTTGCCCGTCTGGGACCATTGTACTTTGAATGCGTAGAAAAAAGCTAGCATGTTTTACATCTCCAAAAACGCACATAAATATTATAAGATGAAAACCAGCAATAACAAGTTATGGCACTATTAATGAGCTTGATGTACTTAGAATCAATCAGAAAGAAACCAATGGTTGAACCCTTGACTAGCAAAACAACGATAGAGGAAGTTGTCTCTGTAACTGAGCCTTTTTCCGCAACTGATTGACCAATTCTTGGGGTTCATATAGAATTTTTATTGAATTTGCTAACATTTACGGTTATAACTATCTCTTTATTTGTGCAAAAGTAGATATTCTTCAGTGTTTGACGTTGTTATACAAACGGAAGTTGGTTTTCTAGAATTACTTGAGGAATTGGGTGCTTTGCAGTAATCCAAATTTTCTGCCTGGCTTGGAGTATCCTCTGCTGGGTTAGGCTTTCCTCGAATTTCATAACAATTGGAGAATTCTCCAATTCTCTTTCGAATAGTTAGGATTTGTGCACATAAAAGATGATGGGATGTGGTCAAATGGACTAGTGGGAAGTGGACACATGGAATAAAGAAGGTAAGGAAGGCGAATACCGAAGGGTCTTGGCCCAACGAGAACAAGTCAAATCTTCTGACGATTTAAATGGTCGGGGCCAAGCATTGATGGCATACAACAATTGAACCCAATGACGTAATTTGACATGACTTAAAAAACATGGAAAAATGAATGTCCTAAAAAATAACGGTTGCATACCTTTATGAAAAAAGACGAATTTAGAAGAATATGTATAAAAGTAACAATTTTGGATAATTGGACTAATCATATAGTACCTCGAGGAAGTTATCCATTTAATGATCGGGGTCAATTACGCATAAAAGTATCAATTTTGAATAATATAATTAATCATATGGTACCTCAAGAAAGATATTCATTTAATGATCAGACTCAATCATGCATCAAAGGAGATATGACGAGATCAGTCAATCAAGTTCACTCGGTGAAGAATGTTAGGCTAATATTCGGCGCCGAGCATTAATGAGTAGTAACTGCTCGAATTATGTTTCCAAGGGAAGTGTAAGTGTCCGGCTCAAGATATTGTAATGGTGTGGCTAGAAGGTGGTCGACCGGCTGTTACCAGGGTTTGGCCCTCTGCTGTCTCCATGTATGAACGAGTCAGGGGAGCTCTCCCTCTGACATACTGCTAGAACATGCATCCAGCTTGCTTGGTGGCCTTGTTCTAAGCGCAAGTCATACACCCTTGGCTGTAAATACCATCCTTAGCCTAATGCCAAAGGTATGCAATCTGGTCACACTATAGATTTTGCTTTGCCTCTCGTTCACTTGACTGACTTGATTGTCAGAGAGGAATCACCAAATACAATTCTGGCCCTTTCTAACTTTGTTTTTGCTTGTATGGTCATTTCATCTATTTTGCTCCAACCACCCGTGCAAACGTTTTCATCTTCAATACCGTTATCTGCTAATGCTGTTTAGAAATTAACGGTGCAAAAAATTCTATTGGTTATGAATATCAAACATTCAAGACACATTTTGAATTTACTGATATGCTATTACATAAAATTCTTAGTTATTTAAAAGAAATTGAAAGATCATCTAATTCTAGTGAAATTGAAGGAGAGTCAAACCCTCCCTCGCTTTTCAATAAGTCAGAGGGAAGATTTAGTAATCAAACATTAAGCATACTTGCCGTGGACATGGAAATAACATGATGTGTCTGAATTAGATTTGAAATTGTATTTCTTGGACATACATACAATAGGAAAGGAGATTTGAACATGGGTTTATCATAGGTGCTAATTTGTCAATAGGGTAAAATATACCCAAAAATTCATCTGATTCGTTAACATCAAAATTAACATAAAATTCATCAAATCCGTCAACAAAAAACTCTATAATTACCCAATAAATCCAAATGTCTCACAATTAAATACGACCATTCAAACTCTGAAGAAGAAATAGAAGGGTCATTTCCTAACTCACTTTCTCCGACGAATCCTAGCCAAACTCGTGTATATGTGTGTGTTTGTGCTCCTTATGATGCAAAGCATATACAGTTTTTCGCATCTACTAAATGCTTGCGTTGTAACTTTGAGTAAGCAGATCTACAAATAGTTCAAGCCTGATAAACCTTGAAACTTCTCATAAATGATGAACAATGTAGGCATAGAGGAGTTCATTCCAGACGTCAGGCACTCCAGGAAGGCACCAATGTGTACAATCTGCGTAGTTTAGAGGATTGGACAATTGCTCTTTGGTCAGAGGCCTCCACAGCTTCTTGTAGATAGATGGATGCGCATCTTTTCGATAATCTGATAACTGTGTTATGTTGAGCATTTGTACCTTCACACCTTTGGTTTTCAATTTTCTAATGGCGGACTCTACTATATGCATCATTTGTGGATCTGATCCACTTCCTCTAAACCTCTGTGTTGAAATCGGTTGTGTTTCATTGATGCACTTCTGATTGTTGGGAGTGCCCCAGTCTTCGGACCTGCAGTATATATATAGACATAGCATTTGTTACGATAATACTTTCGACTTCACTCATGTAGGTTGGGTAATATTTTTTTATTCTTTAAAGTATATATTTTTTGTCAATTTAATTCTTATTATATCAATTTAGTTTCTAAAATATTCAATTCGTGTCATTTTAGTCTTTACATAGACAGACTCGTTAAGTTTTTGACGAAATATTTACGTGTTGGAGATGTGATATCATCTAAAAAAATGACACATGGACACTTCTGCCAAAAAAATTTGACAAATTGTTTGATTAGAGACCAAAGTGACACATATTGAATATTTTAGAGATCAAATTGACAAAAAATGTATACTTTAAGAAACAAAAATGCTATTAACCCTACTTTTTTAAAATAATTTTTTAAGCACAAAAATGATTTTGTCGGAAAATCAGAAATATTGTTTGGAAAATATTTTAATAAAGTAATTTATAACTTATAATGATATAGTTATCTACGTGTATATGTATAATACAGTGCATGCGATCCAATTTGAAGAAAGAGATCAAAGCCAAACATGGTACAAATGACAAGTGAAAGTACAGACCAAACCAAACACTGCTAAAAAAAATATTTAGAAAAGAAAAAAAAATATACTTTAAAAATTGGGCTTATTTCACTTTGCATCCCGAAATATGCTTTAATTCTCAATTTATACCTTCAAATATTAAAAATCTCAATATTCACACTTCATGTTATAAATTAGTAGCAATGTAGACCATGCTCAAACTCCCGTTCAGTTTTCTATCATAAATTGAAGCACGTGAGTTACAAACACTTCGAATATGAGCTTATGTGTAAATTCATAGATTGTTGACGTCTGCATGATATGGTTAGCAAATATCTAATTAAGGAGACTCTATTTTTGATATACAAAATGATGTCAATTTAATTGAAGACGAAGATTTGCAACGATGGACATACCACATCCTCATGCCTAAAGCACTTACACCTTATCCTTTGAGTCAGGTCCACATTACTACAAATTCATAATATTGAAGATGCAACTTTAGATTTTTAATGTTTTAGAGTGTAAGTTGAAAATCAAAACATCTTTCGTAGTGCAAAACGAGATTCACCTTAAAAGATTTATCAAAAAATACTTTTTCAAGAAATGACACGAAAATCAAATGTGTACATCAAGATAGTTGAAAGTCTACTCCTAAAATAATGCTTAATGTTTCTTTCACAATTGCATGACCTAATATATATGTTGAGATTCACCAATCAACTTAAGATAACTTTAAATTGCAACTAATGATTCTCATACCGACTGTGATGTGGTGACATGCTAACCCAAAAGAGATGGGTCTTGCTATGATTAACATGGTCCTCCAACCAATCTGACCATGTCTCAAGAGCCATCTTGTAGCAACGTAGATACTCGACTTCTTCGTAAATTCCGTCAGAGTTTTCAAATGAACCCAACCTGATTATAGTTGTAAAATTGTATTAAAGAAAATATTAACTCAGTTGATAATTTTGCTCTTTTAGTTAGAGAAGTAATGTACTTACAGAACTTTTAACTTTGGGACTTTCCACCAAAGGTAGGAATTAAAGATAAGTATATCTGCATCATCCCAATTCCTGGCATGCTTTTCAATTGCTTCTATTCTAACAATTCGATCTCGTACATGATGGTTCGATGGATCGTCCGAGTTGGATTCAACCAGCAATGGTGCCCAGTAGAAGTCAATCGTGGCATTGTATTCCTTCATTTAATCACAAAAAAAATAAGCATTTCAATGAAATATACAAAAATACCTCAGGCTCTTACGTCCCGAGGCGGGGAGTTATAGAGTAATGTTTATGAGTACATTGAATTATTCATGTCAGATTTCACATAAAAAATAGAAAGCTGGTAGATGCCCTTTACTGTTTGGTTCTGGCATTACAATGATATTCTTACCACTAACCTACCAAAATCTGAGGGACTATAACACAAAAATAAACTCCTCTGTTTTTAGTACTTTTTTCGCATTAAAAAATCACTTATTAATTTAATATTAAAAAAGGTTTAGTTATTTTTCTTTTTTTACAAGTAACTCATTTAACTTCTTTATATTTTATAATCTAAAAAATTTTATTTTTTAAGAAAACAATCAAACAGGGTTCGAACTGTATCATAAACACATAAATGAAGAATTCTAGGCATTGAATTAGATTTCTTTTTTTTTTTCGGTTTAAAAGTAAGAAGTATTCAGATTGATTAATTTGCACGTACTTTGACTAATCTTCTGCCACCGGGATTAAGATATTCAATAAGATTCTAAAGTAAAACATTGCATGCTTTGTGAAAAACAACACTACCTAAGTCTCACCGTGGCTCTAAAAGAGTACAAATTGCCTTTTAGGCGCCTGGATTTGAACCCCGTAGGGATTGATGATTCCAACAAACACACCATTGAAATCCATTGATTTCTGTTTATCGAATCTCCCACGAACACAAGCCTTTTACCCCTCAACCTCTCCAGCAACGTTTTGGCATCGAACCTTTTCAACATGAAACGTTCCACAAGATATATAGACTCAGAAGAACATTGCCAAATATATACACACATGCAGGGATTATCTTATTTATATGTGTGTGTGTGTGTGTGTGTGTGTGTATCATGCGTGTAATGAGTGTATTCTTCTGTGGGTGGGTTTGGGGGGGAGGGGAGGGAGAGGGAGAGAGAGACCTGGGAAGGTCACAGTCATGAGGTTGCCACCTCCAATACTGATAGTTCAAGTCTTTCCTGCCGTACTTCTCACAAGCCAAATCATCAAACATGAACGAACACTTTCGATCTTTGTAAAGAGGGTAAGATTTATTATCATAAACCCACTTTCCGGCAAACAAGGCGCATCGCCTGAGTGAGTCGCCATGATCATTAAGCATTGCCGGAACACCTAACCGCATTCTGGTCTCTCTTGTCTGATAAATAGCAGTAGTAGTCAACACTGCAAAGAGGAAAACAATGAGGCAGTGAAAGGTGCAGTTGATCACCCATGGTATTTGGTGTTTCTTCTCCATCATCTAACCCTTATCTTGGCATGAAAAATCCTAATGCCATTCCATACAGAAAATAGAGACCAAACTTAATTTATTGACCTAAAATTATGGATCCCATAAAATATTAAACTTAGGGAAAATACAATTTGAATCTAATTTGAAGACCTAATGATGTCCAACCATTATATTGACGGAGGATTCTATTTAATATTAGAACTCACAACTACTTTAATAGATACATTGAAACCAGATCATTAGGTCTCTAAATAAAGTCCCTATAACATTGCTCTAAACTTGGATGTAACGGTAATATTATGTGATACTGATGATATGATGTCACTAACAAAAAATAAAATACCAAGTAAACTTAACGGTCTCTATTGTTTTATTAGCTGCCAATAATTATCTCTGCCATGTTGAAATAATGGTGTTCATTGATCCTACTTGTTGATTTATATTTTATTAATAATTCCACATAATAATAATAATAATGCGTTGTCATTGTTATACGCAATATTTACTCAATTTTTAAGATCCAATAACATGACTCATATGTGAATAATTCAGAAATCACATATAATAATTTTTTTTTTTTTTTGGCAAGTAAATCAGGAATGAAATCTACTAATAGAATACATTTTCCTTCGAATTCAGTTAAGGGGCAGATCACCCATTATACATGTGTGTATGAATCAAGGAGCACATTTTTCCATTTTAGTATTTGGAAAAATTCTCTATTCCTTTATTAATGAAAATCGAAATCTTAGGGATGGTAAGTCTTAGATTCGATATTTTTTCATATATTTTAAGGGTCAATCATTTTTATTCCTCTGAAAACATGTCATTTAACTCGAATTATGATAGTCAACTCAAAAATCGAGGGAGTAATCGGCATAAACGCTAAACACCTTATAGCAAAAAAAAATAAAGTCAAAATCTTACTATTCTATTAACTCAGGGATTGGACAAATAGACCTGAATTTACACTAGAACTAAATCCCAAACAGTTAGAGTCATGACAAAACGATGAATCCAATATGACGAAACATATCAACCATTGCCCACTTACCATACGCCTACAAAAACTGGGTTGTAGCACACAATAACCAGGTAACTTCCGCAATACAACCCACACAGGCCACCAAATCCCCAACCAACAGCCTTCCCAAACTCATAGTATTCAGATATAACATTTTTTTACAAAAAACAAAAAAAAACAGATTTCAGATATAATTAGAGGTGGTACATCGGTGGATTATGTTGGTCATAGGTTAGTTTAAAATGGGTTGAGTGCAAAACAAGTTCAATCCATTTTCGACCAGCTTAATATACAAGTTATAATGGATTAGATGAAACTCATCAACTAATAAAATAATTAAAACTTTTAATATAAACATTATTAGAAATAAGGATCGAGTTCTACACAAACTCTATCATGAGGAGACTGTATACCAAGTGATGATAGAGTCCAATACATATTGTACTCATCATTATCTATTTACCACCTATAAATAATGTATCTCATATATGATACAACCAATAAAGATAGGTGGTAAATATATAAGGATGAGTACAATATGGACAGAGTTTATGTTGAGGTCAATCTTTATCTCTAATAAAGACATACTAATATACCAAATAAACATACAATAATCCACACAAAAAAAACACACACCAAAACACACATATATGAATACACAAAAAAGACACACATACACTAAAAATATAAAAATACAAACACATTTAATAATACACCTAAAAGACACCAAAATATAAACACATGCACACTAATGCACATTCTAACACTAGAAAGCTGCAATAATTGATTACAATAATGCTATGCTGACCAAATTTTAAGATCAAATTTAGAGTCTAAATAAAGAATGACATGACTGCATATTATTTGGAGTTTTTATTGGAGCTCAAATGACATAGCACCAAATAAATAAGTAAAAATCAGCTGTCATATTATTTGAGCTCCAAATTTGGTCTTAAAATTTGATCACTCTAGCATTATGCAACTGATTATTATGTGAAAATTGTTTGCCACCTTAATTAATAGGTCCCTTCACGATTCAATTCAAGTTTTCTGACATGTTTCTCTTTCTTTGCTGCTTGTAGATGTTAACGAATGAGTAATGCTACACTGATCAAATTTTAAAATCAAATTTGGAGTCTAAATAACATGACAATTGATTATTTGAAGTTTTTATTAGGGTCCAAATGATATGAGACCAATCAAAGAGGTCCAAGTCAACTGTCATGTCATTTGAGCTCTAAATTTGATCCCAAAATTTAATAAATTTAGTATTACTGATCAAAGAATATATATCAAAATTTGATAAAAACTCTATCCTTTATTCTTAAACCTTACGACCCAAAAGTGGAATCCTATTTAAATTAAAATTCTTGATAGGATGGGTTAGATTTTGACTAAATAAGCTTTTCACCTTGAGTCAATTTTTTCATTGTCAAGTATGTACATGTAAGTATTTGCGAAATTTTTTTGATTTCTTATTAGTAAAGACAATTATACTCATTTACCTGCTTTCATCTAATTTTTGGTTTTTACTCTTATTTGACTTTCAACTTGTTTTGAACTCTTTTATTAAGACTAATAATAATGAACACATGCATTGCACGTGAAAAATTTAGATCATAAAATTTTGATTATATTTTTTAAAAATAAGAAGTGCATGAAGATGACAAAATAAAAGGCTATTGGTATATACGTTCAATAGCTTCTTAAATCTAATAAGACTTTCTGGCATTACAGCACAAGATCAAGAAAACTCCAAAATATAATCTACTAATTTAAAATTATTCCACCTCCACATGAATTCAAGAAGTCCGGTAACAATCCTAAATATAATTTACTAATTTAAAACTATTTCACATCCACATGAATTCAAGAAGTCTGGTAACAAAACTAATTCTAATAAAGGAGTTCAAAATATTTTAGAAGTCTAACAGGTATGAAGAAAGAAAAATATATAGTTTCACTCTTTACTCTTCTAATATTTTATTATATACCAATGAATAATGAATTTTCAAAGGTTGTGTTTATCATCTAAAAAATAGTAATTGTTTCCATGGTATTAGAATTCTAGTTGAGTTTACCAAATTGAATGGAAAAAAATATATATATTGGCAAGTCATACTGAAAAATTTTATCTAGCAAAAAAATTAGAAATGACATAAATAAAATTTATCTAGCTAATATATAGTTATGAAGTTCATTTAGTAAAAATTTTGGAATATTAGTGAAAAAGTTTGCCTAGCAAAAAATGTTGAAGTCATACAAATAAAGTTTATCTAACTAATATTTTGTAGGTATAATTGCCTTTAAGGTAATAATTAGGGGTGAAATAGGAAATTTAAAGTTTTTCGCAGATGATGACATTTATAAGTAGTATAGATATAAATATAGATATAGATTTCTAAATCTTTTGAACTCATTAGTAATATAGTTATAGACAATTTTTTATATCTATATGAAAAAGTAAGGTCTTATATATGTAAAACTATTTTATACATGAAGTTATCAGAATGAATTTTATCATCAAATATATTATATTTTATTTTTTGGTATTCAATAATATAACAATATTATAAGCGATCCAATCAATCTATTTAACAAAATAAAAATTAATAATTCTATAATATAATTAGATGTACAATGCCTAAACAAATCAGAAAAAATAAAAAATTAGGTACCCAAAGATTTATAGAGTAAAATAATAATTAAATTTATCAATAATTAAAAAATAGATTAATTATTCGACACTTAATTTATTATTTAATTTAATTACACATCTAATTCATATTTTTTATAAAAAAAAATTTTTATATTTATTTACATGCAACACACGTTGTGCATTGCTAGTATGAAATAAATCTAATCAACACATCTGGACTCCTTTAGAGCCCAAAACCCTTTGGGTTCACAGAAGGCAGCTCAAGACCCAATTCGAAGAGTATTCATTAAGCTCGACCAAGACCGCAACCCAATTTAGAAAAGATTTGATGCTAGCGAGCTTGGCATAGGTACTAGCTCGATTTTGATGAGCTCTGTATAAGTACCGAGAAATGAGGGCACGATACCAAACTAGTTTGCAAAAGTTGCAACATGATAGGGGACAAGGGGACATTATTTGACGACTATGATGAACGAAAACTCATCGGTAATAGAGGTGGATCATGTACTACAATCGGCGAGTAGTGGGTGCAGGATGGCGTAAGGGACCACAACTCCACGAACAAGACAGACCCAGAAGGGACCACATAACCAATGGAAGGGATCACCATGAAACCCTAACCGCCAGATGTTGAATAGCTAATGATGCCACAATGTGGAATATATACAAAAACTACCTAACAGTAACCTAGACAATATTTTGTAAAAGACTTCTAGCCAAATACCTTGTAACAGTAATCTTCTTCCCCAAATAATATAATTCCCCAAGAGCAAGAACCTCCTTTACCATGGATGTAACTCAAATCTTTCGGCTATGGTGAATCATTCATTCTGTTATCTTCATCTTGCATCTAACATTTAGTTTACTTTCTAGCATATACACACGTACTTATATCGCCTAGGCCACATCCTAGACTGTTCTGTAGTCCGGTCCAATCGATTTCGAGCACCATCACGTTATATTATCTATTGATATCAAAACAAAACAAAATTCTAATTTTTTGAGGAAAAAATAGTAGTGAGTATAAATATATCAAAAAACCTAATTCAACACTCATTTGCAAACAATTATACTGTCTATTGGAATAAAACTAGAAAATCAAACAAGGGGTTAAACTATAATTGATACAATATTTTCTATTTTTAATTGGAGTAATTTAGTCATTTAATAGACTTCATTAGTTATATAACTAATAAGAGATCTAAGTGTAATATTTTAAATTTGAGAGGTTTAAGTGTTATACGCCTACAAATTTTTAAGTGTTATGCGCGTACAAATTTCAAGGGATCTATATGTAATATCACAAATATTATGGATCTAAGTGACTAAGGTGTAATGTTCTCTTATTATTATTATTTTTAAAATTTATAATGTGAGTCACAGAGAACATGTGAATGAGTTGTTTTCTTAGATCGATCAGTGACATAAGGCATGCATTGTTGATCCGCTTACACTGTCCTTGCCACTCTTGTGTCAATGGAACTGTCCTAGTTTAGTTTTTCTTTGATAACAATCTTAGAAAACAAAAACACATAATACTTTATAAAGTATTAGAAAGCATTTTTTTTGGAATAGAGATTATACTTCACTTTAGTCTATGCATTTGGAGTCATGTATAAAACGAGCTGACTAAATCAGTGGAATTCATGCCTGCATTTTCATCTTTAATATGTTTATGGTCATGATCAGGATGAACTTTTGGACCAGGGTAGATGACTTTGAGGCCAGTGGCGGAGGCAAACTGGGGTCAGGAGGGGCCGAAGCCACCCTAATTTTTTTTATGTTTATTTATTTATTTATATTTTGTGTATTTTTTTTAATATCTTCAATTGTGATGACTTTAAATAAATAAAATTGGGTTTATTGGGATAACATATCTCTTGGTTAATGGACTAGAATAAAAATAAAATGGGCTATACAATTTCTTGGAGTCAACAATAACAAAAAGAAATTGAATAAGGAAAAGTCTGGTCCACTCAATTTTCAAGTTCTCTCTAAAAACACTAAAAGCAAATAAAGTATCAGTAATCAGTGAAGTATTGCACGTCAGAGCCTTCAAACTTTGGTATTTATATGACTAGTTTGTCTCTTTGACATTGATATTATGATCGTATCTCTCATATAATTAATCTCATTTTTTTTGTAAAAAATTATAATTAACTTTTTTTTAGTTATTTTTTTTGTTTGTATGGATGCTGTATACTTGTATAATCAGTTTTTAAGTATCAAATGTTATGTAAAAAATAAAAATATATCCCCTTATTTTTATCTATTAGAGGAAAAAAATAAAATTTATAGTTAAATTGTGTACACCTTCGTCATTGTTCGAGCCCCTCTTTCTTCATCCTTGTGGCATAAACCATAGCCCGGACAGTGCTCCTTCATTCTCAAGCTCAAATGAGGTATTCTCTCTGACAGTTCAAAGGCCACCTTGGCATTCAGGGTTGGTTTCTCTCTCATTAGTTCGGAGATTAAGGAGGCAATAACTATATTTGTCCATTCGATCCGGCAGTTACTTTCTTGGTTCATTCTTCATGTCCATGTATTCCATAGTTGATCTGACGGAGCTAGAACTTGAACTTAGAGGGGGCGAAACATCAATCAGGGCAGGTTCAACCATTCGATCGATAAAGCCAGAGTTTTATGCCCCACTTCAAAAAAGGTTTCATAATTTATAGGTGTGTATTAATAACTTATATAAAAAATCTAAATTAGTAAAAAAATAGGCCCCACAAAAAAATTATATTTAAACCGAACCAAAATATTTTAATTTGAGTAAATTGAGCCTATTAATTCAGCCCATGAAATTAAAACTCTTAATATTCAATTTTTTGATAAAAAGAACAAAGTTAATAGTTAAATTAAAATTACTAAAAAATTACGTCCGTAACTTTTCAAAAAAGGTTAAGTTCAAATTTACCAGCATAATTTCTCAATCATTATCTCCCTACCTCCTCCTCTCTCTCTCTTACCATTAAGTTTAAATATGGTAACAAAATCTTGAATATAAAAATTAAATTTGTTATAAGTATTAAAAATAAAAAAAGATCTCATTTATTTTTTCCGCTTTAAGCCCCAAAATATCTCGGGCAGCTCCAGACATCAATTTACATAAAACTATGAGTTTTTCAAAATGAGAAATATAATAAGATTCAATACTAAATTAGTAAACATATTAATCCTAAAATTAATATCAATCATTTATCAAAACAGACCACATTTTTCTTCTAAATCTCAAAAATCGTTTACAATTGATCATATATTAGGATACTTACAAACTTTCTTTCAATATATACAATTAAGAGTCTTTGACAATGTGCCCATCATTTTATTACAATGTCTAGTTAAGATCATCCTCCACCTTACTCCGAAACTAATTCTTTAGAAACAAGAAAAAATGCACTTTTGGGTAGGACGCTTTATTATTTGATTATGATTGTTTTTATTAGGTTACGAATCACTAACGTATTAAAAAATTAAGAGAAATTTTGTAAACTTTTAAATGCAATGAAAAAGTGGGATTTATCTTTGATCAATACATTTAAGGGTTAGGACATTTCAGTGATTTCACAGTTAGCTCATATTGTACAAAAAAAAAAAAAAACATATGACTTATTTCATTAGGAGAGCTATTAATGGACCACTAGGATACTTAAAAAATGGACTAGGTCATTATGCAAATGTTCAAAAATCAGAGGGGGCAATCTGTAAGATTGGAGAAAATCATGATTGTTGTAACAAGATATAACTAGGAGCTACTAAGGGGTTGTTAGATAAAATACTAATGCTGTTGGGACATAAGGGTTTGGCGAGATGGGTTTAGAGAAAATAGTTCAAACGGTCTCCAAATTTTATGTTTGAATTGAAAATTCAATCATGACTTTCCAAACTTGACTCGTAATTGGTCCAAATATTAAACTCATGATCATGTGTATCGTCAAACCTAGAGGGGGTGGGTTTGAGAAGATGAGTTAAGGGGTTAAGGATGCAAATAATAATTGTACCCCTTAACATGAGTATGAATTGGATTGATTAAAAATAAAATAGTTATTTATAGGACAAATAGTTGTGAATAATTATGATATATTGGTGATTCCTAAATGTGTATATGTTGCATACCTAACAGGGGAATAAACCAAATTCAATATCGAATCTCATATTTGTAAAGAGGGATTTAAATTTGAAAAGATTTGAAGAAATCAATTCAAACACTCCCAAAAATCCATCCATACCAGCCCTAAAAGTCCAGTGGGGGCAAGTGTCCCGCCTCTCTTCAATGTGGCTTCACCACTGGTTGATCAACTTGTTGACTTGAGTCTCTTTTATCATTTTGCAGCAGATACATGGGTCAGGCCTGCATTTTTTATGGGTTGGAGACGCAGGCAGAATCGGAAAAGATGATGAATCACTCTTCTTCACTGGATGCATGCGAGAATGCTGGACTTGATGCCACTGCACTGCTGTTGTCTTTGTCTGTACTTATAGGAATCAATCAAGGGACTGCACAACACTAGCTGATATCTTTTTTTTTTTGATAATAACACTAGCTGATATCTGTTCCAACAATTAGGGAGAGAATTGCTTCACTGACAACTATAAGGTGCTCGAACATCTGAGTTCAACAGTACTTGAAAGTGTGTTAATCAAGTAATGTCATATAATGTTCTGTGTGTTTTTTGGACTTGTAAAAAATATTAATTAATAATAATCCAATAATCCATTTAATTATCCGGATGTTTGGGACTAACCCAAATAATTATCAGCTATATGTGTGTATTAGGTCCATATGCAGAAGATAACTCGTTTTTAGCTGGAGTTAATCAGGAGGGGTGGGAACGTAGGGATGGGTTATGGGTGTGACTGAAGGGTGGGTGGGAGGTCAGAGGTGGCTTGGGGAGAAGATAAGAAGACGTTTTTGGGTTTTGGGCTCCTGGTGGGGTTGGAGTCCAAGGAACCACTTTGGGTTGAGTAGGAAATGTTTTGGTGGAGTAAATATTCTACGCCGTTACACCACTTTATCATTATCACGTAGTGTCACTGCTTGTTGCTTTATAATTGGATGGTGTAGGTGATGACATAGTGTCACTGTTGTATTGAATATTTTCTTCTTTTGGTCAAAGGATAAAATTGAATTTTTTTTTTGTAATTTTTGTCAACTTAGTTGAATGCCATTAAATCGAGACTGATTGTAACTAGTGTAAACTTCATGAATAATTTCATTAATTACCCCTAAAATAAATTCTAAAATAAATAATGGGATGCTGCACGGAGCTACTGTGGGTTTCATTAGAATGTGAAATCAGCCATGGTTGAGGTATGTTGGATCATTAATTTTGCAGTTTTGTGTAGATAATTTTTGTCACGTTGTCAATTCTCTGTTACATTTCTTACTAAAATGCTTAGAAATTCTAGCGCACGAATTGTAAGCTGACACACCAGATTTAATGGATTAGTTATCTTCACCATTGGGAACGAACCCTTCAAAATAAAATTGGACAATCTATTTTCCCTGCAGAAGGTTGCTAGCATCATTATGTGCTAATCCCGCTCAGAGAGTCATAGGTTTTTTTTTTTTTTTTTTTAAATCACATAATCGTCCAACGAAAAATGTAAGCATACAAGAACTCATTCCAAACATCAGGAACTCCAGGAAGGCACCAATGTATACAATCTGCATAACTAGGAGGGTTAGATGCTTGCTCTTCAGTTAGAGGCTGCCATTGCTTCCTGTAGATTGATGGGTGGCCTTCTTTCCGGTACTCGGAAAGTTGTGTTATGTTGATCAATTGTACCTCTGAACCTCTTGTTTTCAGTTCATCAATGGTTGACTCCACTATTCTCATCATTTTGGGGTCTGTTCCCTCCCCCGATAACCCTCTTTCCAAATTGGTTCTGCTTCATTGTAGCAGTTTTGGCCCTCAGCTTCCCCCCATTCTTCAGCCCTGCAATGTCATAAAGTAAACAATCAATGCCCTATGATCATCATAGCCAGTGTTGAAAGTCTCTGACCTTGGTTATCAGTATCATTACCGTTCATGAATTGGTGATATAGACATGAAGAACAGTTGGGTCTTGTTAGGGTTGACATGAAATTCCAACCAATCTGACCATGTTCTTAGAGCCATCTCATAGCTACGACGCATCTTGACTTCTTTATAGATTCCATCGGAGCTTTCGAATGAACCCCACCTGACCAACATCGTAATTAGCACTTAATAGTACAACAACATTATTATTCAGTGCAAAACAAAACTCTTCGTGGTTAAATATTGTCGATTCAGTCACAGGATACTTACAGAACCTTCAAGTGGGGTCGTCTCCACCAAAGATAGGAATTAAAGACCAGTATATCTGCATCAGTCCAATGCCTAGCATGCTTTTCAATAGAATGGGCTCTGACAATTCGATCTGGTAATCGATGGTTCACCGGATCATCCGAGTTGGATTCCACTAGCAATGGAGCCCAATAGTACTCAATTGTAGCATTGTATTCCTTCATTACATCAACCAACATTAAGTGATCACAATTGAATCTATAACTATCAAAAAAGCTCATCAAGAAGTCCCCCGTACCCCCCCCCTCCCCAACAAAAAAATAAATAAATAAATCTTGATTCACCATGGCCTTAAAGGTGATCAAGGAGCCATTGTCATGGATGGATTTGAATCCAGAAGGGATTGCTGCCTCAACTAGGCAGACCATCGAAACCCATTGTCCTCTGTTAAGCGAATCCCCGACGAATACAAGCCTTTTATTCCTTAGTCTTTCGAGCAATGCTGTGGCATTGAACCTTATTAAGATAGAAAAAACATTCAACCAATCTTAAAAAACGTAAGCCATTAATGAACCTTATTCATTTTGATTGAGAGAGAAAGAGAGAGAGAGACCTTGGAAGGTCACAATGATGAGGTTGCCACCTCCAATGCTGATAGCTCAAGTCCTTTCTTCCAAACTTCTGACAAGCCAACTGATCGGACATGAAAGTGCATTCCTGCTCTTTGTATAGAGGGTAAGACTTGTTATCAAATACCCATTTGCCTGAAAACAAATTGCACGCGGACAATGAGTCATTGGAAATTTTGCCGGTCTCCGGATCTTCTAGTAACTGCTCACTCTTTCCGGTCAAATAAACAGCTCCGATGACTAAAACGGTAACAAGAAGGGCAACAAGGGACTGAAAGCTGCACCTGATATACCATGTTCCGGGAACCACAACTTGGTTTGTTTTCGCCATATAGTTTCTGTTGTGCATTCTATGATCGACCTGTGGTTTATCCTTTTTTTGAACTTTCTAGTGGTTGGTGAGAATTATCTTTCATGATTTGTTATGATGAATCAGGAGTGAGTGGAGCAGACTTAAGGATGGTTTTGGGTGCAAGCAATAGTCAAGTTGTTGAATGTTCGAACATGGCTTTCAGTTGACCAAAATTCCAGGACATATAATTTTCATATGTTAGGTGCCTCTTTTGTATTATTTGAATGTACGGCATCGAAGGCTCACACTGGTTCTTTTTTCTATTGGTAACAAATAAGCTGTTATACAGTGGTATTAACCAACAAAGTACTAAAAAAAAAGTTATACAGTGGTATTAGGTTGAGGTTGTTGGGGGTAGTTGATAATGCGAAACCATAAGTTTTTCCAATCTCTCTCTCTCTCAGACTCAAACACACACACACACAAATTTGAAATAGAAAGTGTCAACGTCTGAACCCTTATAGGATCACAGGAAAGGATTGTGACAACCTGGTCCGGACAAAAATAAGATAAATAAAATAATAAATGAACACAAATTAATTTTTGGGGTCAAGTTGTAATATTAAAAGTTAAGATGCAAGCTAGTATCATTAAGAAGACTCAGATAAAAAAAGTTGTTCCATGGCAATTGGATCATATTGATATAATAGAGTACACGATCTACAGAAGGAGAAGATGAGCTATGACCTTCAAAACGGAAACGTCGGGTAACACTCACAAGGGAGGGGAGAGAGAGAGAAGCAAGATCCGGGTCAATGAAATTTCAGAGTATTGTGCTTGACATCAACATCTTTACATGAATTGAATCGATTATTGATTAGTTATTTGAGATTATTCATAATACACATCTGTTATAAACCTCTATATAAAAAGTATTTTGCATGAATATCTTAATATTGAATTCAAATTGATTGTGTCGTAAGTACTCTGAAAATCCCATGAATTTCTTTGAGCAAATTGTGTTGATTGTGTTCCCAATTAATTATTTTATAATTGATCACTTAAGTACCCGCTCTTGAACATTAATGTTCTTTTTGTGTTTTTGATTCAAATATTATTGGGCTAAATTAGTTATTGGTAGATTAATATCTAGTACATAGGATTGATATTACAGACAAATACACCCTCACAGTGAAGCAATCTACTTGGTTATGAAACTCTTATCATTTCCGCCTTCAATATCCATTAATCATGAACAGTTTGAAAATTTTCCGTAAGTAACATTAAGTGTATATTTGAGAAGACAGCTTCGGGCTATTGGAAATTTATGGGCTTCCCCATGAGAGTGTTGAAATAGTTTTGGGCCTCTGGCCTGCTGTCTGATCGATTTCTCAAACGACATTTGGGCTTGATGATGAATAAAACTGTCAAATAAGTGGAAACTTATTTTTGGGTTAATATTATTTTTATCTTTAAAGTATATTTATTTTGTCAGTTTGGTACCTCTAAAGTTCACTTTGGTCCCTAATCATAGAGTTCATTAAGTTTTTTAACGGAAGTGACTACGTATTATGCTCTTAGACTACCAAGTATCACATGATTAACATGTCATCATTCTGTCAAAATTTAATGGTATATCTGTGTAAGGACCATTTAAATACGAATTGATATTTTAAAAATCAAATTGACAAAAAATCAAAACTTTAAGAACTAAACTAATAAAATGTGTATACTTTCGGGACCAAAATTTCAATAACCCCTTATTTTTCTTCTTTTTGATGATAAATTGATATACATAAATAACACTTCATCTGGTGAAAACTTTGTTTTTTTTTATTGCCCCTTTCTAAAACTCAAGATGAATGGTTGTTTTTTCTCCCTTTTAACACCTTAAATCGTGCGGACACCTAATTGGTCAAACGACGACTACTTCACTTACTAGATTAGTATTAGTCACCTATCCCAGAATGGGATGAAATAGAAAGAACGCGAAGTGTTAGCGCTATAGGATCGATTTTTTTTTTTTTGGGGAAGGGAGGCATGAGCTTCTGAAGAAGCACGCTTATCCCCATCCCCGATCGACAGTTACTGTGTAAGGTCGATTGTCCTTTTTTTAAATTTTAAATGTAAATCCAAATGTGAAATTTTATTGTGATTGCAAAAAAGTAGGAAAATTGTACAAAGAATGAAAATATTTTACCTTCCAAAAAAAATTATGAAAATTGATGGGCCTAGCCCATGACCCAACCAAGTTATGGGCCCAACTTGAATAAAGAACCCACCTAGAGGAAATTCAATGGGTCCAACCCAAAAGAGATCCACGCCTAGTCAGGCTCTAAGAGCCACGTCATCCCAATAGCCTCATCCACACCACCTTGGAGTAAGGAACAAGGAATCAACAACGCCATCCTAAGACTTGGTCTTGAGGAGATCCCCATAACAATCTCATCTGTTGTGAAGATGACGCCACCTCCACCAAATTAACTTTTTAGTTACTGATAAGTCACTTCAATCTGTTAGAAGGCAACTACAAAATATAAGCCTCACCTATACATGGGGGGCATCTCACACAAGGTATCACATTTGGCATCACTCTCATATCTTTCGCATCTTGTATCTCACCTAAGCTCTCATTGCTCCTACCTGAGCTCTCATTATTCTCACCTGATCTCTCATTGTTCTCACCTGATCTCCTTACACTCCTACGATAATAAAACACCTAGGTCATCCTAGCCCTTCACAATGGAGTAGGTCACCTTGACCGAACCATTTAAATTGTGTGTTGCTTGTGTTGAGTTTTTTCTCCCTATTTTATTTCCTACATTAATTACTTGATAGGTGGTGTGCCAAAACAATTTGTGTATAATCAGTTTGATGTCGTCTGTAGGAAGCGACTTGATTCTCTCGTCATAGTTTTACTACCTCCGATGGCAAGAACAATCAAATCCATAAACTACCAAGCAGAAGATGATCTCACACATCATGATGAGGTCTCACCACCACTGGCGAAAAGTACACACATGCAAAATTTACTCTTTTTTTCACTAATTTGGGGTTAAAAACTCAAATTTCAAGAGAAAGAAGCATTTTTGGGGAAATTTGTTACCCAAACTACCTTCGACAGTTTGTATGTCGCAGATCTCAAAAAAAATACTTGAATTCAAAAAAAGAATTGCCTCAAATGGACAATCGAGCGCAAAATTACGTCCTTTCAAAGTTTTGTCATTTTTTATAGTTTTTTTATACTTCGACCCAGCGCCCCCCTGTCGTCTCCCAAACCGGCCCTGGCATCCCCCTCTATCAACCCGCCCTAGGGCTCAGCACAATTGGCCTTGGCGTCACCCCCTTGCTCCAAGGTGTTGCCCACATCCCAACGGACAGCGCCCAGTAAACAATGCCCAACAGACAACGCCTGCGCCTAGCAAACAGCGCCCAACAAACAATGCCTGGTGTCTGCGCTTAGTGGGCAATCTCCAATGCCTGCACCCAGCAAACAGCGTCCAGTGGACAATGCCCAGCACTTGTGCCTAGCGCCAAGGGCTCTTATGCTCTGCTCTCAAGAAGACAGCCTATGTCTCCAACTTAGCGATTCTCTCGCGAGTCACCAAAAGCTTAGTTTATCTCTACTCTGCTCTTAAGTAGGCAGCTTATGTCTCTAGCTTAGCGGATCTCATGAGAGTCACCAAAAGATTGACATATCTTTGCTTTGCTCTCAAGTAGGCAACTTATGTCTCTAACTTAACAGCTCTCTCGTGAGTCGCCAAAAGTTTGGCATATCTTTGCTCTGCTATCTTATAAGCAACTTATGTCTCCAACTTAATGACTTCTTGCGGGTCGCTAAAAACCTGACATATCTCTGCTCTGTTATGTTCTCAAACAAACAGTCTATACCTTTAACTTAGCGACTCTTTCACGGGTCGCCAAAAATTCGGCTTCAAAAGGTGCAACTCTCTCATGAGCAACCCTCAAATTTCATCTTTATTCTTACGCGAGTAGCCTCTATTTCTCTACAGCCCAATGTGTTTGCCTCTCTCTCTAGGGAATCACGTTGGATATTTTGATGTTAGAGTAACATTATTTTTGCCATCTTTAGGCACATTCTTGATACTCAGGCCGTCTACAACCCGAGGGTCTACATTAGATTGAATGTCAATAATCGAGTCTTATCTTTTTTGCAGCCATCCGGCACCGTTGCCTCGTTGGCACAATTCTTCTGCGCTTAACACCTAGCGCAAACAAGACCTATGTGCTCTCAACACTAAGGATTTGACACCTGCTCCTAGTTACTAGCTCCCTTGCTCTGGGCACCCAGCCTCATGGTGCCCCCTCTTAGTGCCCCTTCTGGATGCCTTACTCCCTAGGAAGCACGGATACGGATGCGTAACACGGCTACGATACGATACGGATACGGCGATATGACAAAACTTAAAAAAATAAGATACAAGTACGTACAGGATATATCTATAATAAAATATATTTTATATTTTAATATTATTTAACGACTTAGAAATTATAATTTTTCAATAATTTTTTAACATTAGTAAGTAAAATTTTAAATTTTTACCATGAAAATGATATAATACCGTCTCATTATGATATGTTAAAATGAGCATGACCAATTGAAGGATTCATAACCACATTTAACTAGTTGATTTTACAAGTATTTATTTTTAAAAGTATAGTGTAAGTGACTCATTTTGTTTATACTCTCTTAAAATTGAATAATAGATAATACTTAAAAAACACTTTTGTCTTCAAAATCAAATAAAATTTTATTGATGTTTTATATTGTATGTGAACTCCAAAGAAGGTGTATAACTTAAAATAGAAAATTGTACATTTTACTACATGTTTAGAAGTATCTTCAAAGTATCCACATATTTTATTAATTATCGAATACGGATAATGCGTATTCGATACGTATCATTGAGTATCCGACGAGTATAGTATCCGATATGAGTACGTTGACTTTGACGAAGTATCCGTGCTTCATAGCTTACTCCTAGCGCCCCCTCCTGACACCTTACCTCCTGGAGCCCCCTCATGGTGCCTAACTCTCGGCGTCCCTTCCTCCTGTACCTGCGCAGCTCCATAGCCAGCATCCACTACTACCTCGCGAACGCTCGCTGCCTTGTTGACGCCTACCTACGCACCAGCTTCGACTTTGATTGCTCTGTCATTGCCTACCTCTTCTCCGATGTCAATGGCTTCTTGCATCTCCCCTCCTTCATCTGACAACGGTCTTCGGTCACCTAGCTCATGGGTAACCTCACTTGCCTCACTCAACTTGCTACCACTCATGGTCATCTCACTAGAAATTCTCTCTCAAGGGTGAATGGAATGAGTAGAAAGGGAAAAACCCCTATTTGTAGCTCATGGTTTTTAAAAAAATCCTAGCTAGTGATGGAATGGGATAGAGTTTTTGCAATAAGGAGTGTCTTATGGGAAATAACCATATCAAGAAGGAAAATGGGTCATCGTCAACCAAAGTCCAAATCCAGCTAAATTCCCTATTCTCCAAGTTTTATTGGACTCGGAGCATTGGGAGGCAAATGATAGGCCCGACCCAAGACCAAACTCTGGTTGTGGGCCCAACTTGAATAAAGGACCCACCTAAAGGAAATCCAATGGATCCCCGTCTAGTCAAGCTCATCAAAGCTCCAAGAGCCACGTCATCAAAAAGTAGACAGCACCATCCCAAGAGCCTCATCCACCACCTTGGAGTAAGGAACACTGAAGTCAACTACGTCATCCAAAGACCTGGTCTTCAGGAGAGCCCCACAACATCTTCATTCGTTGCGAAGATGATGTCACATTTACCAATTTAGTTTTTTAATTACTGATAAGTCACTTCAATATGTTAGGAGGCGACTATAAAATGTGAGCCTCATTTACACATGGGGGGCATCTCACACAAGTATCACATTTGGCATCACTCTCATATCTTTCACATCTTGTACCTCACCTAAGCTCTCATTAATCTCACCTGAGCTCTCATTGCTCTCACCTAATATCCTTACACTCCTATAACAATAAAACACTCAGGTCATCCTAACCCTTCATAGTGGAGTAGATTACCTTGACCGAACCACTTAAATTGTGTGTTGCATGTGTTGAATTTTTTTCTCTCTATTTTATTATCTGCATTAATTACTTGACAGATGATGTGTAAAATCAATTTGTGCATCATCAAAAATATTTAATTTAAACAGCCATAAGATGTGGTACCAACCTTAAGGTTGTTTTCTTTTAACAATGGCATGGTAACCTGGTATTGGGTTGATCAAATCAAATAGCCAAATCACGTGAGAGCTAGTGTTCATGTTTTTAATTAGAAACGCCCAAAAATTAGGTGCGCAGCCCATTGAAGGACTTTAATCTGAGTATGGAGAGAGAGAGATTGTAGTGTGCTTTTATAGACAAAGCATGGTAATGAATTCAGTGTTGTCCTCCAAAGTATGGCCAATATTCTAATGCACTTTTTCTTTACAGTATTATTATGTATGCATCTTCTTTTCTGCTTGACTTCTTTTAGCAGCATGTTTTCATCAGATTCTGCATATTAGAAGTTAGCAACACACATAAATATTTATAGCCAATGACAAGGACTACGCTAGTCGTATAACGGTGAAAACTACCTTGGTCAGGTCAGGTGGCCCTATCCTTGATTCAAGCCTTTAATTTACCTTCAAATTGACGAATGTGAGGGTATTGCCCACGTGATGGACCATATGTATCTGAAGGAAAAACAAATAGAAGATGAAAGGGCACTGGCTTCTGTTTATTCTTGTCCAGAACTAGAAGCCAATCGCCCTCAAGTGACCAGACCTTACATGGTCCCCTTAACAAAAGCAATATGAGAGAGTACCTTTCATTCACAAATTGACAAATTCTCTTTTGCTTTTTTACCACATTCTTGGGATTGCTAGCCAAGCCGGTATTACTTAGACCATTTTTTGTCGAGCAATGTTATTATAATTTGTTGATCTAATTGATTATGATCTTTAGCTTGACGATAAACTCTATCGAATATTGAAATTTGACGTTAATTTAATGATTTTAATAAAATTACATCATTAAGTCAAATTCTTAAGTTTAAAGAGTATTACTCTTTATCGTTGGCATTGAAAAACTCAAGCTTTCAACTATTTTGCTAAGTGTTTTCATATAACAAAGGATTTGGAGTAAATACATATGACCCTCAAATTATGACTTTTGTATCAATTAAGTCTCGAAACTTTTTTGTGCAAATTAAGTACTTGAACTCTCTAATTGTGTAAATTAAACAATTATGTTTGCTTGCTGTTGTTTAGCTTTTCTAATGAAAAAGTGGCAAAATATATCACTCGTAGGATAAATGGTTGGAATAAACTATACATACGACCCTCAAACTATGATCCTTATATTAATTAAGTCCTTTTTTTTTTTTTGTTAATTGAGTCATTGAATTCTCTAATTGCATCAATTGATCTCTTTTGTCTGTCTCCGTTAGAATGTGACACTCATGTGACTATATGACACAAAAAACAGCGCTAGTTGCGAAAAAGAAATTAAGCAATTTAGAAAAAGAAAAAAAAATATGAAAGAAGTTAGTTTGATCTTGATCCTTGTGATAGACTTGCAACTTCAATAAAGAAAGAACATAAGTGCCCAAAGTAATGAGAAAGTAACTTGTAACTTTATATTACTTGGAATGGCTCTCTCATATTGAGAAGCACAAAATTTAAAAAAATATAAACGAATATTCTACCTGTCTCCGTTAGAGTGTGTTATTCATGTGACTAAAAAAATTAACACAATTAAAAAGTTCAGGGATTCAATTAACCAACAAAAAAATTCAAGGATTTAATTGACACAAAAATCATAATTTAAAGACGATATGTGTAGTTTACTCATGGTTTTGGTTTGGCACGAGCACAAGTTAACAAAATCAAAATTTCTTTCTTTAGTTATGTTTTTTCAAAATTCGATAAAGTTTCTACTCTACCCAGCCTACCCAAATTCATCTTCGGCTTCAGCCAAGAAGTTGCAATTAGTCGGTTGATGTAGGGTTCAAAATGCCATATTATTTTTGTTATTTGATTAATTCTTTCTGAGAATGAAATCCATCGGCTTCCATCTTTAACACTGCAGGCTACAATTGCATAAATTTTAGTTTACGAGTTTTACATTTGGTGCCTAATCTGAGTAAGATGAAAAAGCGGTAAGTATTCAGTTGTCGTAACAAATCCAAATCATTGGAGATACTGATGATTTGAGTTGATGTGCGAGGACCAAATCTCACGTTGTTTTCTACCTACAGATTTTAGTTGACTCGTTCTAAACATGTATGCCACCTGTCTCTATTGTTGGACCACTCAATTTGTTCTTTTGGCAGTCTTTACTCAGTAAATAAAATGAAATTCTTTGTTAAATGTCATAAAATAGCAATGGATGCAAGTTAATATGGCAGCAGGTTCCAGTTCTTGGAGCTGTATGCGTAGCCTTAGTATGAAAATAGCCGATTAATTACATCAAATATAAAACTAAGTGTTTAGCCAATTTGTCGGCTGTGGTTGTGAGGTCAATTCAAACAGAAGGTAAAGAAGAAAGACCATCTAACCCATGAGAGCAGTAGCAGAGAAGAGGGAATGGGGTGGTGTGAAAGCATTCATAATTAGACAACAGACATGGGATCATTAAAAGCCGCTATTGCCCACTTGCACCCCCAACTTGCTTCAAAACTGTCCTCTTCTCCCTTCAACAACACAACACAGCACCACACATTATGAGAGAGAGAGAGAGCAAGTTGCATATTCTTTATTCAAACATTTGGAGTGAGAAATAGAAAAAGCACAAAACAAATTTGCAAGTTGCAAGTTGCAAGTTGCAAGTTGCAAGTTGCAAGTTGTTTTTAACAGCTAGTTGGTACTATCCAGAAGTCCAAGTTGCAAGTAGCTGTTGATTCCCATCAAGTAATTGTTATTTTAATGCAACATGTTTGCCCACCCCCAACCCCATAACCTACCTTACCTCTGTTCAGTTGCACTTAACTCGTGTTAGTTGGACCTCTTTAGTGTTGATTCTCTGCATATCTTCGTTAAAAAATCTCACATGAAAATTTCTTGAGTATTATTTGTGGATGCAATTATAAATGAAATTTATTTCTAAATTGGAATTAATGGTATTTTTCCAACTTTAATTTGTTAACTTATTTTTACATGGTTTAAATCTACCCTTTCTGAAATAAAAGTACGATTGCAGCACTTTTAATAAAAACCCTTGATAAATATTTTTAAAAACACCCTTTTTAGAGAATGGTGATGGGTAGATAGTAATCTCTTTAGGTATGACCATGATAATCCCCTCACTATAGAATGTTCAATTTGAACCATAAATATTAAATACTAAACCAGAAGGACAATTCATCAACATAATACCACTAAAGTCAAGTAAAAAAATATGTTGCTTCTGTGAATTGAACCCTATTTAATAACCACATAGAGGTCAACGATGATCTTAAACGGGTAAGGCTTACCGCTAAACCACCACTCAAGTGGTTATCAAGGAGTGTAAGTTCAAAAAAGAAAACACTTAATTTCATGAAGATTATGATATTTTGGATATTACCTAGAAACTAAAAAAGAAGAATAAAATTATCAAATCACGATAATTTGGTTTAAAAAAAAAAAACTCATTATATATGTACATGCATGCACCCAATCTTAAGGATTTTTTTAAAATTATTTTTTTGTCACATCCCCAGATAATCACAACCCAAAAAATATTCTGTACTGCATACATATATAGAACTACCCTCAGGTTTACATGCATTGTTATTTTCTGTGACCTATTCCAGTTTTAATAGGAAACTGCTTTTTTCTTGAGAAATCTGGATTTGGACAAGGAGTCAAGAAGAAAATATAGTATGTTTATAATTAATGGAGTTTTTTTTACGTAAAGCAAGTGCTTTTTATAATATTCCTGACTCTTTCAAAGTGGAGAAACATAAACATAAATATAAACAAAGTTGTCCCCATGTTAAGCGAAGATTCCATGCTGTTCATTGATTTGAACTTGTTTACGAGGTTATTTATTTATTACCCACCGGTTCACTTAACCACTGATTTAACTAATAACAGACAAATTATTAGTATTAATTATTCAATTCGTACATACACAGAATATTATCGTTGTTGTGAAAAATCGTGATTAATGTTTTTTTTTCCACCGCCGCCTTAGCCACTTGCACAAAGAAGGTCGCCCATTTTCAAGAGGAACGTAAATAATATAAAATGAATTTAGCAAAAAAAAAAATTAAACTTGAGAAGTTGTTGTATGACATTATTATTTATTTCTCACAAAATAAATACATAAAAGAAAAAGAAATGAAAATAAGAAATAATACATTAACCAGCTGCGATGAAACAATGGCAAACAAATCTCCGGTGAGTGCATTTATCTAACACGAGAATAGCCTGCCGGAGCGATCAAGCCATCAGAGAGTTTATACATTAATGATTTTCACTATCAAATCAAAACCCACATCAAATAATCACCACACACGATCGGTATTAATTGCTTCCTCTGTGACTGTGTGATTGCTTCTTGTTAATTTATGTTCATGGACAGTTTCGTCTGGCCAAGTTCTCTGCAGTCTCAGCTAGTGATTGTAGGTTGCATCGGACAATGGTGTCGACGAACACCATAGTTTCTTCTTTAGTGTTGCCGACCGGTATGTCAACCACGTATGACTCGGCGACAACTGTCCCATTTCCCGCCGGAGTTGGGTGTAAGGTTGTGACCGACCGGTAATTCGCTAGGCGGTGGTCCCCACCGACGACGCTGAAGCTGATGACATGACTTTCGTCGTCGAGAATTTCGAGGCGCTCGGTGCTGTTGGCTGCAGGGAGGCCTGAGATGACGTGGACTTCACGAAGGGTGCCAACGTGACCATCGCCGTTAATCACGTGGCAGCTCTTGACGAAGTGCTTGTAGGCTTGGGGGTTGTCGAAGCAGCGGACGACGGACCACACAGTGGATACCGGGGCGGAGATTTGTTGGATCACGGCGGAGCAGCACTGGTTGGGTCCCATTGGATGGGTATGGTAGCTTGCCACAGCGTCTGGCACAGGGGTAGCACACGGTAGTGGTGTCTGCCGTTGGAGGCTGACGCTGGGCTGCTGTTGAGGGGATTGTTTGTAGGTGGTGGAATTTGTGGTTGTATTGTTGATTCTGTGAAGCAAAAGAGACGATTTTGGTAGATTTGAAGGCATTTTTTGATGGGTTTTGATTCTGTTTTGGAGAGAGAAAGAGAAAGAGAAAAGAAAGATTGGTTTTTGATGGGTTTGTTGGTTGATAATTGTGGGTGTGTATATATTGAGAGAGGGTGAGAGAAAAGGGTGGAGTTGGGTTAGTCGCTATCCAACTTTCTTTAAAGGTGGCGGAGGGTGTGACTGATCTTTGCAGTGGACGATGCTAAGTAGAGACAGAAGGGTTAGTTGGACTTTGAAACGATGAAGATGTGTTAATGGAAGTTCATGTGAGGGTAATAAAATAAGGCCAACTTGGTTTCCTTCTGAAGTTACAAAATTAACCCTGTTCTGCAAGTATAGCAAAATTACATATTTGCCCTCAAGGAAACTTGCTAAGGTTGGGGTTGGGCTGATTAAGCTCAATCCTGTTTCTTTTATGCTATTATATTCTTATATATGACTTTGACCTGTAATTCTAATCAAGTTTTAGCAGATGTAGATTTGTGTTCTTTCATATTAATCAAATTCTATACTTAAAACCCTTAGGGCTTATTTGGATGAATTTTAGGTAAGGATTTGAATTAACTTCTTCAAACCCTTTCAAACTCAAATCTCTCAAGATGAGATTTAACATCAATCCAGTTCATACTCATGTTTAATATACAATACATACACATGTATGACCCACAGATATATCATAATTATTAATAATTATTTATTCTATAAATGATTATTTTAACCTTGATCAATCTAATTTATATTCATGTTAAAGGATATAATTGTCTTTTGGATCTTTAACCCCTTACCTATCTTCGCAAACTCACCCCTCATAGGTTTGACAAAACTCATGATCATAGGGTTTAATCTTTGGGTCAGATATGGGCCAAGTTTGAAATTTGGGATTGAATTTTTTATACAAACATGAGATTTGAGAGAACTTTGAATTATTTTTCCCAAACCTATCTTGCCAAACCCCCCAAACCCCTTTATCAAACAACCCCTTAATGGTGAAAGCCTGACTTCTGATAATATAAAGATCTCATGTATAATCCTGTCTCATACCTCCTAAATATCGGTCACTCTTATCCTTTTAAGGACATGTTCTAACTCAACTCAAATCACGATTTTGTAGCAAAATAGATAAATAAATAATTCAACACTTCAGTTGTAAAAAGACTTATATAGAGCATCAACAATAAATCTTGATTTTCTACTTAAATGTCACAATAAAAAGGTTCATCACTTGTTGATGTAAATGTTGGCGGGCTAACTTTGAAGGTCATACTCTTACAAATTGAATCCTTGCACAAAATGTTTAGGGGAGGTTCCCACCAATAACCTTAACTAGCCTAAAGTACTGTCCTTGGCTCTTATGTTTGTCAATGTTCGTAGTTGTGGTTATTGTCATTTGTCAAACATCTCATTGTATTTGAAGGTTGCCTAAAACAAATCTTAAAAGCAGCAAAAACCAAAAAAAAAAATTGTTAACACCAACATGGGCTTGGAAATTTATCAACAAAATGGCAGTACATGTTTGTCACTTCAAACATTGGAATAAATATTATCCCTACTTGCCAAAAAGACTCTATTACCAATATATCTCATTTATCAAACTTATTTACCGATTTACTGTTGTTTTCAACTTATTTACCAAACTACCGCTGTTTTAAAAGCGGATTTGGCAATCCGACTTCATGGAAAAGCGGATTTGGCAAATCCGACTTCATTTGGAAAGCGAATTTGACAAATCTAACTTCAATTGAAAAACGGATTTGATAAATTCGACTTCATAGAGAAAATGGACATACCAAATCCGTCTTTATATGAAAAGCGGACATACCAAATTCGCCTTTATATGGAAAGCAAACTTACCAAGGTGCAAGTCTTTATATGTATAATTGTGTTGATCGTCAAAAAAATATTTGACTATTTATTGAATATGTTTGGTTTCTTTAATTTTATATTCTTTGTGTATAAATTACTCACATTTATTAGTCGTTAAATATCCACTAATAGATTCTATCTAAATTTATTAGTTATAACCCGTACTTGAAGGCACGATAAAATATAAAATTCGAGCATCCAAAAAATCGATCTCACTATATTAAATTTTTTCAAAATATATTAATTACAAAGTAATCAAATATTAAATAATTAAATATATGATAAAAATGAGTGATTTATTTTTTAGGGAGAAAATATATAAAATCAAGAATTTCGGGTGGTATCCCAGTAAAAAATTAGATGAAATATTAAAAGTTACTAGTTAAAACAAAAAACAGATTTGGTATGTCTGTTTTCTAAATGAAGTCAGATTTGGTATGTTCACTTTTCCTATAAAGTTGGATTTGTTAAATTCGATTTCCAAATAAAGTCGGATTTTTCAAATTCGTTTTGTCCATGAAGTCGGATTTGTCAAATTTGCTTTTAAAACAGCGGTAGTTTGGTAAATAAGTTGAAAACGGTAGTAGATTAATAAATAAGTTTGATAAATGTGATAGATTGGTAATAGATTCCTCGCCAAAGTGGTGGCAACATGGTAAAATTTTCAGACATGAGAGGGCAAATAGCTCAGCTTCCCCAAATATATTGGCAAATGGGTAATCAACTTGTAGAAAAGAGGGAAAGCTGGAAGATAAGATAAGCTTTCTCTCCTCCCACTGCATGCTCAGGTTCAAAAGTCACACAATTTGCACATCAACATTAAAAATGGGTTTGGTTTAAGAATTAGTAAGAACCGAATTAGATAAAGTCGTTCATCCCATATTTTTTTAACCATTAGCCTCGTTTGTTTTACTTTTTTCTCTGTTTTAATGTGAACCCTTTAGCCCATGATATCGACTCATATGATGTACGTCCTTATCTGAGCTTAAAAGAAACTACACGACATATATGTATGTGTGTGTGACATGGTCTTTTATGCTTTAGGACTAATCTGGGTACGTAGCTATTTGCCACTCCTTAGACTGGATTAGGAATTTAGGATAGTTTCCAATTGACTCTCGTGAACCCTTTTGCCTTCACCATCATAGACCCTTCGAATCATGTGCAGTTTTGACCATTACTCAGTATCATTGAATACATTGCATTTCCCTAACCAAAAAACAAAAAAAAAAATCGCATTGCATTTTCACGTGTTGGCTGGCTGGCCATGTACAACTAGCTCCATGTCTTGCTCCATTAAGCCTATTCAAACGCGTTTCCACCCCCACCTCATCCCATATTTTGGAAGGTAGAATGTCAATTTAAGTAACGTTGTTGTAAATTTTAGATTGACTTTAGATTTCATCAAATATTAAAATTTGGGGTTGACCAATGATTTTTATGAAATCACGTCATTATATAATAAATTAGGTGAAAATTTTAAATTCAAAAAGGATTAATCAATTCACCCACAATGGATAAGTTCCATGGTTTTCATTATTCTTGTGTCTGAACAATTACATTATTATTTTCTGACTCTTTTATTCCTTAACTGGTAATGTCCTCAAGAGGCAAGACAATGGAGCAAATTAGTCACAATAATTATTGCCACAGAATAGAACTAATGTTCATGGACACACAGATTTTTCATCTATTTTTTTTTTTTGAATTAATTATATTGGAGGTTCCTAAAATATAGATTTTATCATATTTTAGTCCATAATATTTTAATTTCATTATTTTGGTATCTAAAAAATTTAATATATTTCTATGTGGTTCCTCAAATACACAATATTCAAATTACTAATAGTTTTTTTATTATAAACTTGTCAGGTAATACTTAAATATGGGCAACAAAATAATTTGGGTAGTTTCTGACCAAAATTTGGTAACTCTTGATCAAAATTTGCATAGCTCATAACCAAAAGTATGGGTGACTATTTGGCCAGGTAAAAATTTGATCAAGAGCTATCTAAATTAATTTTTTACTCATATTTACATATTACGTGACAAGTTTATAATTAAAAATTGTTAACAATGTTGACGTTGTCTTCTTAAGGAACCATATAAAAATAAATTCAAGGATTAAAACGATGAAATTGAATTATTAGGGACTAAAAATAGACAAATCATATACTTTAAAGATCTTTAGTACATTTACCTCGGTTTTTTTGCAGAGTTTCAAAGTTTATGGCTCCAAAATATTATGGGTAATTGCACCAATGGTCTATGAGGTTTGCCACTTATTACACTTTCATTCCTAAAATTTTAATTTCATCAATTTCGTCCTTCATATTAATACATTGACTCACTTTGATCCATATCCCTAACTACCGTCTAAATAATAAACGAAAAATGTAATGTGCATGTCACATGCAACTTTTGAGTGATATTTCTGACATTTTACAACTATTTATGCACCCATATATAATTATCCTTTATGGTCTCGTTTGGATTGTATTATTTTTTATTTAATCGAGTCTAATACTTTATTTGGTAAGTAAATTTGATAACGTATTAATTTTAAAAAATGTATATTTATTGTATATTTTTTATATGATAAACCTATATTATGGAGGTATTTTAATACCATCAAAAAAGTGGTATTATAATACAACTCAAATGTATTAGTCTACACATTTACTATTATAACCTCCCAATTAATAAAACCAAGTTGTCATCAATGTAACAAAATTGATTGAGAGTATTTTTGTTAATTCAACATTAATACGACGAAATAATTCTATAACCAAACAACCGATTGAATTAAATGACTACTATCTAATATTTTATATTTGTGTATTGTCAAACACTAGATAAAATTATGTATTATTCTAATACTTTATTTAATCTTGTCTTTTATTCATTTGTATTATATTAAATTGTATTCTTTATTCAATCCACTCATTTCTAATATGACAACCAAATGAGTCTCATGGACTGTTTGTTTGAAGTATTAGAGTGGTACAAATGGATGGTATTAGGGAAATAGTACGTAGGGTTCATCTTATATCTTGTTTGTTTGACATTTTATCATTGATACTAATTTCTGGATCGTAATACTGACCTGACATGAACAGTGACTTAAATGTCTTGTATACGGTGCTATTGAATACCACATACTAGGTGGTATTATCTTTCCGGTACAAATTAAAGGACGGTATAAGAGACTAAAATAATACAAATGCCCTCATGAACAATTGTCTTTTTAAGGTTACAAGGTTATAATTGTCTTTTTATCACCCATAGTTGCAATTGTTGACTTTTTTAAGTAGGTATTACACATATAATGTTTGTGACAAACAAATAAAGGGAAGGATGAGATTATAATTCAAGACAAGATATAATATACCATTAGATATGAGTTGAATGAAAATGATTTCTAATATCACTCAAATCTAATACTCAAAACAAACAGCCCTCATATGTATATATAAAACATTTTTTTTAATCAAAACATTCACATTTTCTTTTTTTCTTTTTTCTCTTCTCTTTCACTCACATGCACAAATATCATTTTCTCTCTCTCTCTCTCTCTCTCTCTCTCTCTCTCTCTCTCGTTACTGTGTTTCCACACCCCAAAACCCAACCTAACCCAACCCTCGATCACAAACCTTCCCCCACTTGGGCTGCAGCCCCATCTCTCACACTCTCTCTCACACACACACACACATAAAGAAAGTATGAACCCTAGCGCTAATTACCCCTACAATTCCCTTCATGGTTGCTACCTCTTTTGTCAAGCCTTCCATGGCCCAAAGCCCATTCATCTCCTATTCCACCTCCACCTTCACTCACAAGCCAACTGAATAAACGCACCTCCACCACCACAAATCTTACACTCTCCCATCACCATACTAGACCTATCAATTCTCATGTCCTAGCAAAATTTTAGAAAACAAAACACAATTTCGGAAAAGAGAGAAACAAAGAACCATAGAGAAATTCACAATTAGAATTCAATTGAGAAATACTTGATTATTCATCGATTAAAAACCCTTATTGCCACCATAAAAGCCATCGTAGCTCCGAAGACTTTCAGGTAGAGAGGATGGGTTGGGTTTGAGGGAGAGGGAGAGAGAGAGAGAGAAGAATTTGTGGGTTCAGGGGAAAGGGACGAATAGAACCCTTATTGTCACCATAGGCGAAGAGAGGTAGGGGACAGGGTGGGCACGTGCTTCTCCTCAATTTTTTTTTATTAGATAAATATATGTATTATATTTATACACATATATTATATGTACTCCCTCATTTATATTAAACCCACATTATTTACCCAAAATAATTAAACAATTAAGCCCATTTAAAACAAAAAAAAATTAAACTCACTATTATGTATCCAAACTTATTAAAAAATCAAATATTTGACCTATCACAATCCATCCAAATCTATTAATTTTTGGCCCAACATTAAAAACAAAATTTTTAGCCCACCATCATTAAAAAATAAAATTTTTGGCCCACTTGACTAAAATCTATCTTATCTTTCTTTTTTTTTCTTTTCTCTCTGTATCACTTACTCCCGGCTGCCCACTGCCCAACCACAAGAAAAAGAGAAGAAACAGAGAAAAGCTCAACACATGAGAAGCTCAGTTCCTTGAGTTTTTTTGTCCTTCTTTGCACCGATCTATAAAATTATTTTATACATTATATTTACTCCCTAAATTTTTGGAAATTTTAATAATGGTTCCAGTCTTTTTTTTTTTTTAATAAATTAGTGGACCACTAACCCTCTGAAATAAATATGTTAGTGTTAGATTGAGTTAATGTTTTATTTGTATATTGACAAAAATATAATATTTTTCTTTATCTAATACAATATTCGTTACTTTTTAAGAATAATTCTTAGTTTTTATTTACTATTTTTTTAGTAATAGTAGTCTATAACCTAATAAAATATAAAAATTAATTTACATTTAATTCATATACAAAATTTTAGAGATTTTAAAATTTTTTATATTTTATTGAAATATATAATTAAGTTAAAATGCATTAAAAAAAATTATTTTGTGTCTTTTTGTTAAGATTTTGTTTCGGCTAAATAAAAATTAAATTTACTATTTCACAATAATTTAGTGTTGATTCTTATTTTTTTTTATTCTTGAACTGAATTTTTTTGTATTAATTTAGGCTTAATAATTTTTTTATACCAGTTATGTGTTGCCTCTATTCATGGCTCCACACCTGGGAATATATATATTTTAAATTTTTTATGTTAAATGGACTTCGTATATCAAATATAATATAATAAATATATATATGTTGTAGGGGATTTATCCGCGCGTTCGAGATGTCCTCCCCCCACGGAAGGATTTTGGCTGACCTGGCTTCGCGCCATCTTGAGGGTTATTCACCAGTAGCCTTTACCCCTCTTCGTCCGTAGGAGTTTGTCCCACATCGGAAGAGAATATGCAAGAGGGAGACGACTATCTTCCGATGTGGGACAAGCTCCTGCGGGCGAAGAGGGGTAAAGGTTACTGGTAAATAACTCTCAAGAGGGGCGAAGTCAGGTTAGCCAAAATTCTTTGTGGAGGGAGGACATCCCGAACAGGCGGATAAATCCCCTACATATGTTATATAGTGTAATTGGTTAAAAAACAAAAAATTAGAGTACATAATTAAAATATTCACCCTAAACAAAATTTTTGACTCCGTCCCTAAATGTCACCATAACAGTCGTCTTAGCTCCTTACCTCTATCAGCTAGAGCACCACCATCACTGCTCCCATATCGAGATTGATATCAAAATAAAAAATCTTTGAGGAAAGTGAGAGGAGAAATGACTGTTGGCAATGAGATTGGTGGTTGATGGATGTTTGGTTTAGATGGTGTTTGGTGGTGGAGGCATGCCTGTGGCATTGGGGATGGGCACATACACAAACAGAGAGTGCGCGCGAGAGAAAGACAGAAGGTCAAATGACTCCCTTGCCCTTCAGACTTCCTCACATGCCGTTTTTTTTCTGTCACTTTCTTTTATGGCAGTCGGATTAAAGTGAGTTAATGTGTTAATAATAAAATTTATAAAATTAAAATTTTAAAAACGAGAGTGCAGTAAGCGACAAAACTTAAGGGTTAACGGTACAAAATAGTAATTCCACTAACATCAAATCAGATTGTTGAATTCAGTAGCCAAAAGCGGAAAATGAACCTTATTACTTCCATTTTCTTTTATTAAGAGTCTAGGATTTGAAGGTGCAACATATATATATATATATATATATATATATATATATATATATATATATATATATATATATATATATATATATCTAGATATAACCTATAAATGCCTATAATCGTTCTTACGGATGAGGCTAAAGCTTTCAGACAGAGTGCCTATATTTTTTTAATGACTATCGCAAATGTTTTCTGATAATTAATGTGCAAATGGTGTACATAATTAATAATCAGTGCGATTCTTAAAACATTTATGCCATTAAACCAAAAATAAGCCAGGCCACCAAAATGAAATACACCTAATTACAGGGGTTGTTCGTGTAAATTCAAAATTGGTTGAGGACAAAGATTGCCGGTGAAAAGTCGCAAGGAAGAACGAAGGCCTCTGTGTGAGTGTGTGTGTGTGTGAAATTAGGGCTGACAGAGAGAAAACTCCTCTATCTATCCGGGGAGTGAAAATCAGAATAATCTCCGGATAGGAAGGTTGATATATAATGGATCAGATATTGAACAAATTGGGATCCTACTGGTTAGGCCAGAAAGCCAACAAGGAGCTCAATTCCGTCGGAGATGATATCAGTGTAAGCTCTCTCTCTCTCTCTCTCTTATCTGTTTGTAATATAATAACATCGTTTATAGTTTAGCTTTAAATTCAGAGTTTTGAAACTGCATTTTATTATGATTTGATCATAAATTTGTCTTGATTACGTTATCCGATATTGAATTTGTCCATATGCTCTCGTCGTTATTTGACAAGGCATACACCTTCTCTTGTTAAAAGATGAAACCAATTTTCTCATTAAGATTGGGATTGAGATACAATATTTATTTGTTGTTAATTTCTGGGTGATTTTAACATACATGCGAAGTTTTTGGTATTTATTACAGAGAATCTTGAAGTATGAATATTACAGAGACTAATTAAACCACTGGGCACTTCATTGTTCAATAGGCACTTGACTTCTGCTGGGACATTTCCGAAATACTCCGAGATGAAGACACGTGTCCTCGGTGTCATTAATCCTTGTTACCGAGATCACGTACCCATCGGGTCACAAGTCCCCTCTCCCCCGAGGTACTGATCATAGGGATCGAGTGACATCTAGTACGTTTTTATGTATCGACACGTACCCTCGGTCTGATATGATACATCGGGTGCTAGGCCTCCCCCTCTCGGCTTCAAGATGTATCTATTCCTCGGCTCCGAGATGTTCCTCTTCCTCGGTACCGAGATGTACCCCTCTCGTCTAGGATGCCGTTCTCTGCTCCAACAGAGGCTATTGATGCACTGGTCACTAGCCTAGCCTAGGTTAGGTTAGCTATCATGACCTCGTCTTACACAATTGGTATCAGAAGGCACAGGAAGGTAGGGGCCACAGCCAATGGGGGAATGGACGCATGACATATTGTGTCACATCAGAGACAAAAAGACCGCATGACCTTGCTGACACGCGACTTGAGAAAACAAGCATTTAATTACACCATTCCCTTGATGATACTGCATTCAATGCGGTAAGGCTCGGAAGTGAAAGGCAATAAATGTCTCTAAGGCTGGACATTTATTGTATCCTCCCCGAGAGGAGCTCATTGAACCGTCGGCAGGCCGATGACACAGTCTTAACTGCTCGGGGTCCCGAGCAGTTAAAAGAGAAGATATTCCTCATAGGAATCAGTGCGCACGTTGCCTATACCTAATGATCACCTACTGACCACACTGACAGCAATCATGAGTATTTGAGGTATAAATACTCCTCACTAAAGGCAAGGAAAAGGAGGTGAAACTTTTGTTACAAATTATACTCAGTGTTTTCTTCTTCCTCTCTCTCAAAAATTGACTTGATCGTCGGAGGGGATACGCCGGAAAACACTCCGGCGCCCTTCTAACTTGTTCTTCTTTGTTCCAGGAACCTTTCTTCAGCCTTACTGGATCGTTCCTTTGATCCGCGAGGGTCTCCCATTACCGTTCCAGGTTACCACCGGACCTCACAGGCTGTTCCAAGCAGCGTGGTTGATCACTCAACTGACTCACTCGAGTTCACCAAGGGAGAGATCTGTTCTCGTTTTTATATTGTGCAAGATCTAGCACGCACAATCTGGCGCCGTCTGTGGGAAACGACTAGTTTTCCTAGTTTTTTCTCTATAAAGAACAGTGACCATGGTGAACACTCGACAAAAAGGGAAAGGTCCCCACCAAAGAAGTCTCGAATTACAAGCTCCCTGTCACCATGGAGGGAGGGATCACACTGATGGGAATAAAAATGCCTCTACTCAGTCAAGAGGGGTTACCCCTCAAACCAGTATGGGAATCAGGTCAGGAGGATTAGCCCCCTTGGCTCGTCAGCTGGCGGAGGTGATCGAAGAAAAGTTTGGCGATAGATTACGACAGCTGGAAAAGGACAATATAAACGTCCTAAGCCGGCTCAACGAATTTGCCGCCTCCGGCGAAGGGTTGAGGGACTCATTCCTTTCTCGTGGGTTCCCCGCCCGGGAGGCGAAAACAAAGGATCTAAGGAATCATTTAAACAACAAGGCAGAAAGCTCTAAGGCCCCAAAGCGATCGAGAACCAACGAGCACCCTCCTAACGACCATTCAAGGAAGGCAAGGCCATTAGCCCTGGACGACCTCCGGCGAGGATTGTCTAGACGGAGGAAGGGAGATGAGTCCGAGGAGGATTCTATCCTATCCACACGGCGCCCAGGAAATGGGGGGCCTATTAATGAACTCAAAGACTTCAGAAGACATCCCGTCAGGGAGGAAATTGATCTCAGAGCCCGGTTGGAATCTAGGAGAAAGAGTAAGGCTGTCCAGGATGAGGTCGAAGACGAGGTCATACAAGCACCCTTTACCAGGGAGATCGGAGAGATGGAGGTTTCAAGAAAGTTTGTCGTGCCGAAGTTCAAAACTTATGACGGGCGGTCCGATCCCGAAGCCCATCTCAGGCAATACAAGCAGATGATGTCCCTCTATCATTCGGACCAACGGTTCCTCTGCTGAGTGTTTCCTATGAGCTTGGGGGACTCTGCGATGAAGTGGTTCGAGGCGCTTCCCCCCAACAGTATTGGATCGTGGAAGGAATTGACGAGGCAGTTCCTGGCTCGATTCATTACGGGGAGTAAGAGGCCCAAAGACGTTGGATCATTGCTAACGCTCAGACGTAGGGAATCTGAGACCCTTCACCAGTATGCCATCCGATACTGGGAAGAGGTTAATGAGGTAGAAGGCTGCTCGGAAGTCATGGCAGCGGCGTCTTTCAGGCTCGGCTTGGCGAGGGACACGGACCTGTACCGATCCCTGACTAAGAAGACTCCCTCGGATATAGGCGAGCTGATGGCCCTGATAAACAAATACTCAAGGATCGAGGACGAGATGGGAAGCAGCAAAGGCCGAACCCTCCTATCTAAGAGAAAAGAGAGGGAGCGGGAGGATACTCCCCGAAAGGGATTGCTACCCCCTCCAGGGGGGTCGTCCAAAGGAGTTCACACTATGTTCAAGGAACCTATCTTCAAGTTGCTCCATAAAATCAAGCATGAGCCGTTCTTCAAGTGGCCGCCCAGGATGCAGAGCGATCCCTCCACCCGTGATCAAAAGGTTAGGTGTTCCTATCACCGGGATTTCGGACATCGCACCGAAAGCTGCAGGGTATACAAATCGTTCTTGGAAAGATTGGTCCGAGACGGATACTTGAAAGAATACATAGAGCCCAGGCCAGAAGAGAGACACACCCTTGCCCCGACCGAGGAGCCGGACAACGTCATAGATGTCATCCATGTATGTCCCCTGGATCGCCCCACGTCCAAGGAACTCGAGTTCGACCTCAAGAGGGTAGCTTTTACAAGGAAGGTAGCCGAGGATGATGGGGGGCCACCCAGTAAAAGGGCCAGGACTGGTGAGCCCAGCATCACGTTCTCCGACGCGGACTTGACAGGCGTAGTGACTCCTCATAACGACGCCCTTGTCATAACCCTGAAGATAGGTAAATTCGACGTAAAAAGGGTATTGATAGACTCTGGAAGTTCCTCGGAAGTGATGTACTCCGAGACTTTAAAACGGATGGGTCTTGGCCTCAAGGACCTCACCAAGGTCAGGACACCCCTCATCGGATTCAACGGCTCGTTCGCCCTGCCCGTAGGCAAAATCACATTGCCAGTTGTCACGGGTCCCTTCATCATCAACACCGAGTTTGTCGTAATTGATACGGACTCTCCCTACAACGTGATCATGGGGTGAACATGGCTGCATGCGTTGGGAGCGGTGCACTCCACTTACCACCAGAAACTAAAATTTGCCACGCCAGAAGGTATCATGGAGATCCGGGGGGACCAAGCGTCCGCAAAAAATTATTTTTATTCAGCTGTTAGAGCCGGGGCGTTCACCCAAGAAAAGGGGCGAGCCCCGGAAGAGATCATGGAGAAATAGCAATCACAGTCCGGGCGTCCAGGAATGGATGACCCCCGGATAGACCCAACTGAGCGGTCGGTGAAGGACCTCCGGAAGGTGCCCTTGGTGGAGGGAGAAGAAGAAAGATATTTCTTAGTTGGAACCGCGATGCCCGCAGCCGAACAGGAGGAGATGATTGAGTTCCTAAGGGGAAATGCAGACGTGTTCGCTTGGAACGCAATGGAAATGACGGGGGTAGACCCCGAGATAATCACGCACAAGCTGCATGTTGACCCGGCGCACAAGCCAGTCAAACAGAAGCCACGACGCATGGCCCCGCATCACGCCTGCGCGGTCAACGAAGAAATCGACAAACTCCTGAAGGCCAACGCCATTCGAGAGATACAGTTCCCAGAATGGCTGTCTAACACAGTTTGCGCGAAGAAGAAGGGGGAAAATGGCGTGTCTGCGTAGACTTCACAGATCTAAACAAGGCATGTCCCAAGGATGACTACCCCCTACCAAAGGTGGACCAGCTAGTGGACGCCACTGCCGGATATGAACGCATGGACTTCCTGGATGCCCGAGCAGGATATCACCAGATCCCTCTCCATCCCCCAGATCAGGAAAAAACGGCGTTTATCACTCCAAAGGGAGTTTACTGTTACAAAGTGATGCCGTTTGGACTAAAGAACGCCGGGGCGACATACCAAAGACTGATGAATCGGATGTTCAAAAAGCAGATCGGCAACACCATGGAGGTCTACATTGACGATATGCTGGTGAAGAGCAAACGAAGTTGTGATCATCTGGCAGATTTGGCAGATACCTTCTCCACCCTCAGGGAGTACGGGCTGAAGCTGAACGCGGCAAAGTGCGTTTTCGGAGTGGAATCGGGTAAATTTCTCGGATATCTGGTCAGCCAACGAGGAATCGAAGCTAACCCGGATCAGATTCAAGCGATCCTGGACATCCGGAGCCCCTGAACTGTCCGAGAAGTCCAAAAGCTCACGGGGATGCTAGCAGCACTTAACCGTTTCGTCTCACGCTCCTCAGACAAATGCAAACCCTTTTTCGGAGCAATCAAGAGTGCTGGGAAGGATATGTGGAGCCAGGGGTGCGAAGACGCCCTGGCTGGAATCAAGGAATACCTAAGGACTCTCCCGACCTTATCCGTCCCTATCCAGGGGGAAATGCTCTTCTTGTACTTGGCCGTGTCTGAATTTGCGGTAAGCGGGGTACTTATTCGTGAGCATGAGCACCGCCAGAAGCCGATTTATTACATAAGCAAGGCGCTCCTGGACGCAGAGACAAGATACCTGCCCCTAGAGAAATTGGCTCTATCCCTGGTCACCACTGCAAGAAAACTGAGGCATTATTTCCAGGCACACCCAATTACCGTCCTTACCGATCAGCCCTTAAAGGCCATTTTGAGGAAAGCGAAACTCTCCGGAAGGATTTCCAAGTGGGCAGTGGAGCTGGGGGAGCACGACATTCATTTCAAACCTCGAACCTCGGTAAAGGGTCAGGTATTGGCGGACTTCATAGCTGAGTTTTCGGGGGAACATCCCGTCCTAGAAAGACCGCCTCCTCCCGACATAGCGTCTCCAACGAATTGTGAAGGATCGCCATGGCTTTTGTGTGTGGACGGTTCGTCAAATAGTAAGGGGTCCGGGATCGGTATCTTGCTGATTTCTCTGGATGGGATGGTCGCAGAGCAGGCCGTTCGGCTGGGATTCAAAGCGTCGAATAATGAAGCTGAATACGAGGCCCTCATCTCAGGACTTCGGTTAGCTGAGGCAACTGGAGTTACGGACTTGATCGTGCATTGCGATTCCATGCTGGTAGTCAACCAAGTTAACGGAGAGTTTGAGACAAGGGACCCTAGAATGAAGGCTTACCATCACCAGGCGACAGCTGTAATCCGAAGATTCGGAAGGATTGAGATCAAACAAGTGTCCCGAGACAAGAACACGCATGCCGACGCCCTGGCTTGTCTAGCCTCGGCAGTGGAGTCCTCTCAGTCGCGCAGGATCACCATAGAATATCTTCCCGCATCCTGCATAGACCATGCTCCCGAGGCAATGGCCGTCCAGGATGCACACAAGCCGCCCAGCTGGATTGATCCCTTTCTCAGGTTCCTAACAACAGGAGACCTCCCGGAGTGTCCAAGGGAAGCAAGGAAGATAAAACTCAAAGCCCCGAGATTTTGGGTCTCTCCGGATCAGAAGCTGTATCGGAGGTCTTTCTCAGGACCTTACTTATTATGCGTCCAAGAGGACCAGGTGGAAGACCTTCTCTATGAGGTACACGAAGGAATATGCGGGGGGCACTCTGGGGGGCGATCAATGGCACACCGCATCATGTCTCAGGGATATTGGTGGCCGCGAATGCAAAGGGATGCGCGCGCATACGTCCAGAAATGCGACCAATGTCAGAAGTTCTCCCCTGCAATCAGGCAACCCGCGGGGACTTGCACCCCCTGACCAGCCCTTGGCCATTCGCCCAGTGGGGACTCGATTTAGTTGGACCCCTGCCTAAGGCTCCTGGAAACAGGAAGTTCCTCATTGTGGCCACAGATTATTTCACCAAGTGGGTTGAGGCGGAGCCGTTGACTCACATCCGTGACATAGATGCTAAAAAGTTCGTCTGGAAGAACATAGTCATCAGATTCGGGATTCCCCGGGCACTGGTGTCGGATAACGGGACTCAATTCACCGGCGGGCGTTTCAAGTCTTTCTGTGAGCAACTCGGAATCCGTAATTTCTACTCCACCCCTGCCTACCCCCAAGCCAACGGGCAGGCAGAGGCCTCCAACAAAACAATTATCAATGGAATCAAGAAGAGGTTGGAGAAAGCCAAGGGAAAAATGGGCAGATGAGCTATTAAACATTTTGTGGGTGTACAGGACCACCCCTCGGTCCTCGACAGGAGAAACCCCATACTCCCTGGCTTACGGAATGGAAGCAATCATACCTCTCGAGGTAGGACTCCCGACCATAAGGACCCAAGCTTTCGACGCAGGGGAAATGACCGTCAACTTGGACTGATTTGGATCTAGTGGAAGAAAGAAGGGAGACAGCCGCCTTGAGAATAACCAAGTATCAGGAAAAGATTTCCCAACTGTACAACAAAAGGGTCAAGGCGCGAGAATTCCGAATCGGCGATCTGGTCCTCAGAAGGGTAACGACCAATACCCGTGACCCAACAGAAGGAAAAATGGGACCTAACTGGGAAGGGCCTTACAAAGTGATATCTATCGGAGGCGCCGGGTCATATAGATTAGAAGATATGGATGAAAAACTTGTAATGCGACCGTGGAATGTGATGAATCTAAAGAAATATTATTTTTGAGTATTATCTCCCTTAGTGCCTGCCTCCGAAGCAAACACAGGAGCAAGCCTCCTGGAAGGGCAAGGCCCTGGGGACAGAGTTCAAGGACTCCTGCCCCCGAAGCAAACACAGGAGCAAGCCTCCTGGAAGGGCAAGGCCCTGGGGACAGAGTTCCAAGGACTCCTGCCCCCGAAGCAAACATAGGAGTAAGCCTCCTGGAAGAGTAAGGCCCTAGGGACAGAGTTCGAGGACTCTTGCCCCCGAAACAACCACGAGAGCAAACCTCTTGAAAGGGCAAGGCCCTGAAGACAGTTCAAGGAATCCTACGCAAAAAAGTGTACGCAAGAAAGTATTAAGTACTCAAAAGCTTTATTTCAAAAAGAGGGGCTTTGCGTCCCCAAGAGCTAAAAAAAAAAGAAGAGAAGTACAATCGAAAAGAAAAAAGTTTTCATCTTGCCCCGGGAATCTCCAAAACATCCGCCGAGGGCGAATCGGCGTAGAAAGGTTGAGCAGCTTGGGAGCAGGCAGAGTGGGAGGTACTTCGGCAACAGAGAGACCCTGAGGAATATTATGGTCGGGGGCCTGGTCCGGCAGGGCCTCATCAGACAAATCCACTATTACCGCCTCAGGCAGATCCGCCGAAACTTGCACCGGCGTTGGAATCTTGCCCTCAGCAGCAATCTCGGCTTCGGCCTGTTCCATCTCAGCCGAGGGCACATATTTGTGCATCTGAAAGAGCGGGGAGTCTGATGGGATCCCAGCAGACTGGAGCGCCTCGTCCCACCCCTTCTTGAAGAACTCTTTGCTATTTTCTTCAAGAGCGGGGAGCACGTCATCGACGAACTCTTCTCGGAGTTGCTCTTCGGACTTCCTGTTCTGTGCCTCGGCCCTGATCCTGTCCAGCTCCTGGGTCAGAGCCAGACAGCTTTCCTCTGAACCAACAGCGCTCTCCTCTGCCGTAAAGAGCCGCTGCGTCTGCTCTGTGATCCTCCCCTCAGCGTCGGCAAGGGCAGCACTTAGCTTTTCAGCGCCGACCTTAGCCAACTCGGCATCCTTGAGGAGTTGCTCGATTTGAGCAGCCTGCCCTGCGAGGGTGGAATCCCTGGCAGCTACGTCCTCCTTAGCACTGGCGAGGGCCCCCTCCGCTTCTTCTTTCTGCTCTCGGACCGCTGGAGGTCCATCCTAGCCCCATGATACCGCGCCGCTATTATGGAGATCTGTTGGGTGGCCTGCAAAGGAAAAGGCATGTCACTAAAAAGAAAAGCGGCTAAAAAAAAAAAAAGAGACTGTAGCAAAGATGAATTACCACCAGGGAATTCTGGATGATAGAGCGAAACAACACGTTCGTTGATCGCCCCCTGTGAGCCACCATGTCGGCCTCGAAATGCAGCGTCTCACTCACTGCATTGGCGACATGGGGGTCCTGCAAAATGGAGTCGTCGACCCTGATCACTCGGTTCATGTGATCAGTGGCTCGAGGATTCCACTCCGCGCCTTCCACTGTCGGCGGAAGGGGAGGAGGAGTCTGCTGTTGCCGCTGTTGTTGTTGTTGCTGTTGTTGCTGCTGTTGCTGTTGTTGCTGAGGAGCAGGAGGTAACCCACGGCCTCTCCCACTTTGCTGCTGAGCGGATGGGGCCCTGGATCCCCTGCCAAGGCCATCGTGGCCTATGTTTGACCCTTCTCTCCTCCTCTACCTGAGGATCCCGGTCACACACTTGCCCGACTGACGACTCTTGAGGATGGTGGTGGTGCTGGTTCCTGCAGATGGGCCCACCGGTCGAATCCTCGTCCCCTCCCGGCAGCAAGGGCTTGCCTCTGCCTCAGGAACCCAAGATCATGCGGAGGCGTGCTGGACATGGCTATCTCGAGGGCGTCTTCGGTGTCTAGAGATTGTAAAATTTGGAAGTCTGGCCACGAATCTCTCTCCGAAGTCCC